>WNWK01049602.1:0-13147 GCA_009830355.1 Cherax destructor
AGAGAGAGAAAAAGGAGAGAGGGGAGAGAGAGAGAGGAGCAAGTCTATCAGCATCTTGTCGGGTAACCAATGTTGGAGAGCCCCGGAAGATTTTGCTAGAATTGCTGACTACACCTCATGGATGAGAAAGACAGGCTAGGACAAGGAGGAGGTGTTCCCGTATTCTTTTCATTGATTTTGCTGCCCCCAATCACCGGGAAATGATGTTCTTCAAGCTATCATACACATTAGGACTTCTGTACTAGCGTGTCAATGAACATACTTGGGTGGCAGCAGCCATCCCCCATCAACTTCCTGATAAAAATATGTATACGCGGGATACCGCTAAAGTACAAGGTATGAGAAGCATCCCACTATCTATAGCAGGATCCTGTACAGGAAAACCTGTTAAAAAGGGAAAGTAAAAAAATGTGACACCTGGAGATGGGTGGCTGACACAAAAAAAAAATTGGTGTCAGGAAAGAGTGGGCCCCCAAAACCAGGGGGTTTTTGATCAATGACCGACATGATGAAATTATTCCACTTTTTGGACCTTTTTTAAAGATCAGCCCAAAAAGACAGCTAACCATTTTTGCCGAACACTGTTGCGATGCAGACCCCTGACCCAACGGAAACGTCCTTTTGGCCCCCCAAAGAATCGTGTAAAAGTTGTCAGGATGAAGTGCATCTTTTCTTTAAATCATTGTACAAGTAAAGGCTGTAGGCCCAGATAAGGCAGCCCAAAAATTTTGCTGAGTAGATGTGAAAATCATCTGGCGTCACCCCCTAACTCGCATCTATCAGCACTCCCCTAGCACAGTGTAAATATCCTTCTCTGTAAAAAGGGAGGCAAATGTAATCTCTGTTTACAAAATGGAAAGCAGAGCATAAATCAGCAACTACAGCCCAAGTCCCCAGTCTTGTCAATCACTAAAAGGGTTTTTGAGACAATAATCCCCACGGCAGATAAACAGTCTTGAGTGACCCCAAAACCCAAAAGCTCGATTGGTTGAAGTTATGGTCGCTCTGTGCGAATACTTGGGGGCATTTTTAAAAAGGGGGGGCAAAGGGGAGTTTTCCCCGGCAATTTGCTTAATTCCTCCATTTTTTTAAAGGGGGCATAAAGCGATGCACAGCCAAACAGTCAGATCATCCAAGAATTGTTCGAACCTTGTGATCTCCGATACCCTGTTCTGTAATCTTCTCGAGAACTGGATTAACTTTTTCTCTAATTTTGGGGGTCTTTTTCCCCAGTGTAGCCTCCAGCAGAGCCAGACGTAAAAAAAATAACCTTGAAAAAGTCTGTTTTTTGCACAAAAGTTTTTTCACAGTGGGAACAGTGGTGCTAGAGCTGCTGGTCCCCCTGGTTTCCCTGCGGGGGTGTTTTTCCCCAAAATTGCTTGAGCAGTGTCAGAAATCCCGGGGGGAACTGTATCCTCGCTCTCATAACCTGACTGCCCCCCACTGTGTTGCCCACTTCAATTTTCCCCACTCACCGACATTGCAACGATTCGAAGGTCAGCCCTCTTCCTTTGATGGGGAAGGCAAATGAAGTAGTCGGCTCGGGTTAAAATCTCTATGATTTAATGATCGTCGAGACTTGCCAGCTCTTACCGGCACAGCTAAAAACATTCCCAAAAAAAGTAGCAAGTTGTGCGACGCCTTGATGGTGGATGAAGCTTTTTTGGGATGTGGAACCTTCATTTATTTTTTTCAGTCAGTGAGTTTCCGGGCTGCGTGTAGACGGGCCATTACCGAAAAAAATAATTTTCCTATATTATTTTTTTTTAATATTAAAATGACTATGTTGAAAACATAAAGGGAAGACTTATTGTTAAAAGGATATTAAATAAAACAGGAGCGTTAATTAAATATTTAAATAACTTAATTTATCTGAGATAATAATAATGCCATTATTTCATTACTTGGCCTCTTGTTATTTACTATTTTGTCAAACCCTTGTCGAAAACGTGTGTGTGTGTTTTGTGTGTGTGTTTGTGTGTGTGTGTGTGTGTGTGTGTGTGTGTGTCTCCCCTAGTTGTGGATGCGGGGGCCCGAGCCCACGGCTCCTACCCCCGCCTCTTCACTGGCCGCTACTGGGTCACTCTCTCTACGCCATGAGCTTTATCATCCTCTTTAAAGCTATGTAGGGAACCTGCCTCCCCCTGTTTTTAAACTTTTCCCATTTCCCCAAACCCCTCTGTGACTGAAGAAATATTTTTCCTAACATCTCTTGATTCATCTGAGTCTTCAACCCAACTGTGTCCCCTTGTTGCTGTTTTCCCATCTCTGGAACATTCTGTTTTTGCCACCTTGCCCAATTCCTCTCAGTATCTTATATGTTATCATGCCCCCCCCCTATCTCTCCCTGTCCTAAAGTGTCCCAGGTCGTTTTTCCCCTTAACCTCTCCTCGTAGGACATCCCCCTTAGCCCCGGGACTAGTCTTGTTGCAAACCTTTCCCTTTTTCCCCTAGCTTCTTTATGGCAGGTGGGGGTTTCCCAAACTAGTGCATCTCTAGTATGGGCCAAACTTACACAGTGTACAGGGTCTGAATGATTCTTTATTAAGATGTCGGAATGCTGTTCTTAGTTTTGCTAGGCGCCCATATGCTGCAGCTTTTTTGGTTGATGTGTCCCTCGGAGATGTGCCTGGGTGTTATACTCTCCCCGAAGATCCTTTTCCTTGAGTGAGGTTTGTAGACTCGGGCCCCCCTTTTGACTGAACTCCGTGTGGGTCCTCTTTGCCCTTCCCCAATCTTCATGACTTTGCACTTGGTGGGGTTGAATTCCAGGGGGGTTTTGCTGGACCAGTCCTGCAGCCTGTCCAAAAACCCTGTAGTTCTGCCTGGTCCTCATCTGATTGAATTATTCTCATCACCTTCACATCATCTGCAAACAGGGACACTTCGAGTCAATTCCTTCCGTCATGTCGTTCACAAATACCGAAACAGCCCCGGTCCTAGGACTGACCCCTGTGGCACCCCGCTCGTTATAGGCGCCCACTCTGATACCCCCCACGTCCCGGGACTCGCTGTTGTCTTCCTGACAGGTTTTCCCCTAAATCCATTGTAGTCCTTCCCTGTTATTCCTGCCTGGTCCCCCAGTTTTTGCACAAATTTCTATTTTTTGGAACTGTGTCAAACCCTTCTTACAGTCCAAAAAAAATCAACCCTCCCCCCCTCTCTCTCTTGTCTTACTGCCGTCCCCCTGTCTAAAACCCCAATAGGTTTGTGACGCAGGATTTGCCATCCCGGGGAAAACCATGCTGGCTGTCGTTGAAAAGCTCATTCCTTTCTAGGTGCTCCCCCCACTCTTCTCCTGATAATCTTCTCCATGACCTTGAAACTATACATGTCAGTGACACTGATCTGTATTTTAAAGTGCTTCGTGCCCAGTCCCCTTTTTTTAATAATTGGGACTACTTTTTGCTGTCTTCCATTCCTCAGGTAGTCGCCCTTTTTCCCGATAGATGTGTTGAAGATTGTTGTTAGTGGTACACGGCGCCTCTGCTCCCTCCCCAGGACCCATGGAAAAAATGTTACCCGGGCCCTGCCTTTGAGGTATCTAGCTCATCCCTCTTCATTGCATCCTCAGTTGTATGTATTGTGTCCAACACCTGATGGGTACCCCACCTCCCCCGTTTTTCCCTGGGGGCCTTCTATCCCCTCTGTGAACCTTCTTTGAATCTCATGTTGAGCTCCCCCACACATTCGCGGTCATTTCTTGTGACCTTCCCCCCTTTCCTTCCTGAGCCTTATTCCCCCTGGTCCTTGACTGTTGTTCTCCCCCTTGGGCGGGAAAACAGCTTTGGGTCAGATTTGGTTTTCGCTGCTATGTCATTCTGGTATTTCTTTGGGCCTCTTTTTTCCCCTGTGCATATACATTTTGGCTCTACGACTGCTCCCCCTTATTCTCCTGGGTCCTTTGCCTTCTATACTTTTTTCTTTTCCCTAGCACACTTGGGTTTGGATTCCTTGCTTTTTTGGGTGAACCAGGGTTTCCCCTCCACCGTTATTCCCGTTACACTTGGGTAAAAACCCTTTCTTTCTCAGCTTCCTTGCATATTGTTGTCATATATTCCATCATCGTTCACTGATTTCCCCTGAACTCTCTGTCCCACTGAACTCCGTGGGAAGTTCTTTATGCCTCTAGTCCTTTCTTGTAGTTTGGCTTCGTTCGTCGGGCCCCTTTCCCTGCTTCCCCCTCCACTTTTAACTCTACTATGTATTCAAAAAGCTTAACCCAAATGATCCCGGGCCCCCAAAGGGGGTCTTTCATATGGGATGTCCTCAATATCTGTGCTACTCAAGGTTAATACTAGGCCCAGTCTCGCTGGTTCATCCTCCCCCTCTCTTTCTCTCTGGTAGTGTCCTTTACGTGTTGGTACATGAGTTTTTCCCAGTACCACCTCTATCATCTTATGCCTCCACGTTTCTTTTCTCCCATGGGCTCTAAGTTCTCCCAATCGATTTCCTTTTTAATTAAATCACCCATGATCAATGGCTTCCCCCTGCCCCATAAGCCCTTCTGGCCACTTGGCCAGTGTGTCAAAAATCGCTTTTTTTACTCTCATCATACTCTTGCCTTGGCCTCCTGCTGTTCTGTGATGGGTTATACATCACCCCGAATTACCTTTGGGGTCTCGGGCTGAAGCGTTCCTATTTATATAATCTCTTGCCCCCTCTGTCTCCTGTCTTCCCGCTCATCAAAATCCATGGGGGTTTTATCAAACCGTACCCTCCTCCACCCCCCTGTTCCCTCTGTCTTGTTTGTTACCATTTTGTCAAAAGGGACATGTCGATTAGACACTAGGCCTGTTGTATGTATTTTGTGTGTGTGTGTGTGTGTACGTACTCACCTTTTGTGGTTCGGGTCGATTCATAGCTCCTGGCCCCGCCTCTTCACTGGTCGCTGCTAGATCCTCTCTCTCTCTGCTCCCATGAGCTTGTGTGTGTATGTGTATCACCCTTTTTTGGTTGCAGGGGTGGAGACTCAGCTCCTGGCCCCGCCTTTTCCTGATCGCTACTAGGTCCTCTTTTTGGTGTATAGTTTATGGGAAGGTAATGTTTTTTTTTAAGGCTGGAATCAAAATTTTTTACCCGGGAAAATGATACCGTAAAAATGGTCGATACCCCACGATACCGATATCGATTCTTCGGGGACATGGTGTAAAAGGGGGCCCGAAGGCAGTCGGGGGAAATTTGGGGCAGCAGGTTACACGTTTTTGGGCGTATAGTGTCACGATTCAGTGTTAAAGCGATAAACCTTGAAGCATGATGTTAAGGGTGTGCATGACTCACTTAAGGGGGTGTATGACTCCAAAGTGTGTGCATGACTCCTTTAAAAAAAAAAGGGGCACTCTCAGTGTGTGTGTCTATCAGACTAAATCCCAGAAATACTATAAACAGCTGA
Source organism: Cherax destructor (assembly GCA_009830355.1). Classification (NCBI taxonomy): domain Eukaryota; kingdom Metazoa; phylum Arthropoda; class Malacostraca; order Decapoda; family Parastacidae; genus Cherax; species Cherax destructor. The sequence goes on from WNWK01049602.1 coordinate 5,393, forward strand.
AGCTTCGTGATATTTTCTCGTTATTGTTGACATTCAGTTAGTTATATATGATAAAATTAATTATAGACTCGTGTGTCCCCTATAATTGGTGAAAACGTAAATATCAGTAGATTCCCAAAAATCTCTCTAAAAGCTATGTGGGAATAATTATTTATAACCAAGGGAGTCGACTTTGAGATATTTCAGTGTAGGAAGATTTAGTATTTAAAACAGACAATATATTCCGGAGATGGAACCCTTAAATAGTGTTTTTTAAAAAAAACAGGTTACTTTAATGTGATAGAGACAGATATAAATGGTCCTATTACATTTTTTTCCATGTACCTTCGACATGGTGGAGACCTGGAACCAAGGTATGGTGTTTGCTAGTCTCTGTTATTGTAAAAAAGTTCATCACTAAAGTAAAAATATTACTGGTGAGATATTTATAAATGTACTGTATCTCCATTTGTGGTTTTCTCCCCACATGGGAATAACACAAGTTCCTAATGGGGAAATTTTTTTTATTTAAAGGAAGAATTATGGGAACGATGTAATTCTCATACTTTTAAATAAATTCCACAACTCCCCCTGATCATTCTGCTGGCTTGTGACTTCCCGTACCTGGAAATAAGCTCCTTGCTGGCTTGGCTTCAGTACCTAGACTAAGATCCTTGCTGGCTTGTGACCCGTACCTAGACTAAAACTCCTTGCTGGCTTGTGACTTCCGGGATCTTTGTGTGGAATAGACAGATTATGTGTGGGGACGAATGTGTAGGCCTAGTGGTCCCTGTTTCCCGTCATGAAATTCAGCTTGGAGCCTGCCCTTTTCCCCCAGGGTAACCAATCACTGTGTACAACCTTTCTCCCCCCTTGGGGGAGTTGGACGGGAAGCCTGGTTCTGGTGGATGGGCACTCCCCCCACTTTGAGTACAGATGAAAATTCAAAGGGCTCAGAAATTGCGGGGGTAGGGCCGGGAAACATGAGTGCCTGTTTGGTTTCGTTTCCGCCCGCTCCAGTTACCCCTGGATGCAGGTACGCTGCAGGGCCCTCATTTACCGCTCATTTCCCGGGGGTTTGTGTTTTCCCCATCACTATCTTTTTCTGACTGTCTATCACCCCCGGGCAGGGGACTCAAACTCCCCTGCTTGAAAAGGGGCTTATAAATTGGGGTATGGGAAATATAAATACGAAAGTAAGCTAACAACTATCTCTAACATAGCCCCAAATATGTGTAGTGGGGAGTAAACCTTGTAATGCATAATTAGCCTAAGGAGTTACAAAAATTTTTAAAATTAAGTATTTTCCCGAAATTTACACCCCGCTTGGCATCTTCCTTCCCCCCCCTTCCTTTCATTCCCAGCACTGGGGGGGGAGGGATGACACTTCTTTGGGAAACACGAATTTCTCCCACCTTGAGAATGCTTTTTGCTGGCTTGTGACTTTAGTACCTAGACTAAACATTGCTGCTTGTGACTTGGGACCTAGACTAAGCTCCTTTGGCTTGTGACTTTCAGTACCTAGACTAAGCTCCTTGCTGGCTTGTGACTTCAGTACCTAGACTAAGCTCCTTGCTGGCTTGTGACTTCCCGGGACCTAGACTAAGCTCCTTGCTGGCTTGTGACTTCAGTACCTAGACTAAGCTCCTTGCCGGGTTGTGACTTCCCGTACCTTGATAAAACACCTTGCTGGCTTGTGACTTTAGTACCTAGACTAAGCTCCTTGCTGGCTTGTGACTTCCCGTACCCAGACTAAGCTCCTCGTTGGCTTGTGACTTAGTACCCGGGCTAAACACCTTGCCCGGCTTTGACTTCCCGTACCCAGACTAAGCTCCTTGCTGGCTTGTGACTTCCAATTCCTTTACTAAGCTCCTTGCTGGCTTGTGACTTCCCGTACCTTGACTAAGCACCTTGCTGGCTTGTGACTTCAGTACCCAGACTAAACTCCTTGCTGGCTTGTGACTTCAGTACCCAGATTAAACTCCTTGCTGGCTTGTGACTTATACCCAGACCGCTCCCTTCGGGTTTTTGACTTCAGTACCTTGACTAGACTCCTTGCTGGCTTGTGAGGTCTAAACCCTTTTCCTTAGTTTCTAAAAAAAACACAAATTATATTCACCGATGTATCTAAACCTGATCCTCTCAGGTTGCCACCTTATTAGATAAAAAATAATAGCAAACATATTGAGTTAAACTTAAAAAAAAAAAACTGTTTCTTCATAAACTGATATGTTTAAAGAACAAAAAGGCACTAACGTGACTGTAAATGGTCAAATCGGACCCGAAACGTCCTCGTAAGTTCCCCTCTGCAATGTGCGGGGTTTTTTGAGTATTGATATGTTTGCAATTCTAGCTGCAATAAAGTTAACTTATGATACTGAAATTTTTCCCCCTTTTCCTTTCTGGGTTCCCCTGTCTTTTTTCCCCGGAGTCTACCAAGGGGGTGCCGTAGGTCAACCCCTCGCGGCCCGGTCCATGACCAGGCTTCGCGGTGGATCACGACCTGATCAACCCAGACTGTTACTGCTAGCCTTCGCAATTCCGGGAGGGAAACCCGGGTCATCATGAATTGACTTCAGGTATCTGTTATTCCCCCGAAGACAACCAGTGGCCCATAGGGTAATTCTTCTTCTATGCTGGGAGGCCCGCTGAACAGTTTTGGGTACCAGTGTTATCTCTGAGTGATTCCCGGGGACCTATCTTTTTTATTGGAGAATGATTTTGCACCTCCTGCCGAGTCTTTTGCTTGGGGGGAACCCAATCCCCCTAGGATTTAGAAGGTGTAAATTATGATTATTTTTTTTCGCCTGCGTTCCCAAAGGGGTACAGGTCAAGGGACTTAAACGGTCCCAGTAATTGAAGTGTTTAATTGTGCTTATTCGTGCAGAAAAAATTCTCGGGATATTCTACGAAACTGCCCCCTGCCTTGAGAGGGGGCCCCTAGTGCGGGCCCATGGAGAACCCAAATTTACTTAAAAACTTAAAAAGGGCTAAACACATGATCAATGCAGAAGCCAACTATAAATATTAAAAAACTTGGAGAGAGGAAAATTTTAAAGCAAATTTGCTATGCATTCATTCCCCACAGTGAATCACTCCAATAAGATTGGGTGATAAATTTAAAAGAAAAGTACCCCTTAAAAGGGAAAACTTTAAATATAAATTTTTTATGTCTTTGTGAAGCATTAGAAATTAATTTGGGGGGGAAACAAACAAAAAATCTGAATTCATTTAAATTTCAAAAAAATTTTCTGAGTAGATTTATTGCTAATTAAGATAACATAACAGGAGAAAAGTACATTTACGGAGCAACTAGCAATGGTAACTAGTTAATACTGTAGCTGCCAGGCTCATGTTGAACTATACTTTTTCTGGCAGTGTGTTAAACCGTAAAATATATACCGAATGATGTTCTCTCTCTCTGTCTGTCTGTCTGTCTGTCTGTCTGTCTGTCTGTCTGTCTGTGTCTGTCTGTCTGTCTGTCTGTCTGTCTGTCTGTCTGTCTGTCTCTCTCTCTCTTCTCTCTCTCTCTCTCTCTCTCTCTCTCTCTCTCCCACAGACTCAATTTACCAACAAAATAGCCACCTGATGCTACAATATTCCATCCCACATCTACCCTGTCAAAATCTTTGGACCCGAGAATATCAAGATACACACACACACACACACACACACACACACACACACATATACACACACACACACACGACAAAAGATGCACAGAGACAGGATGTTCCAGAGATACGACACAGAAACTAGGGGTCACAATCGGAAGTTGAGGACTTAGATGAGTCAAAGAGATGTTAGGAAGTATTTTTAGTCATAGAGTTTTCAGGAAGTGTAATATTCTGGCAAGTGACGTAGTGGATGCAGGAACCGTACATAGTTTTAGGATGAGGTATGATAAAGCGCATGGAGCAGGAAGAGAAAGGACCCAAGTAGCGATCACTGAAGAGGCGGGGGCCAAGAGCTATGAATCAACCCTGAAACCACAAATACCGTGGTATGTTTGAGCCTCACTCCATATTCTCAATACCGACTGCGACCTCATGTGTACAACACAGGCTTTCAAACATACAATGATTTTCTTTATAAATAATCATACTTGACTTAATGAAAGCTAAATATTCTCCTCAACAAACAGCTGCTGTTCCTGCTGCACACCAGCAACATGGAGAGACTGCTGCATATACACCCTTCCCTGTCATACTCATTCAAGCTCCTTACCTAGCATAAGCTTTGGTTGCTATCACTTGCAACGTTGTGACGAGAATGCTTCTCAATCACTTGAGCCTTAAAGCACTGTTCTGCCAACACCCAGGATATTCTAGGGATCGCAGAGGCGATCCCAGTATACCCAAGTAACACCCCCTTTATATCCCATAAATCAAATCCAGCTGAGTCACCGAAGTCAAGGCTGCTTCATCTGTTGATGATTACGATAACGACCATTTTCATATTCCCTTTTCACTCCATATAGCGGTACTCAGTACAACCGTTGAATATAAACTTTGTACTTATATGCTGAAGATTGACGAGGTAAGACTGTTCAACGTTAAAACCTCATTCAATAAACCGGATGACTCCACATTGTCTATTACCTCGATGGTATTAAAAGTATCATGAGTCTGGTGCTATACTAATTTGTTGCATGATACCACTTTAGATGCCATCACAAGAGAATCACATTCTCTCTGGGAGACTGAAACCTCATCATTCACTGCTTTATTTAGTAGTCCTTATTTTGGGTACCAACAGGACCCATTTATATCATAAATTATAAATTTATTAATTCAATATTCTCTATAAGGCCTGGCCACAGACCCGGGGCCCCGGGGCGTTGACCCCTGAAACCCTCCAGGTATACTCCAGGTATGACGATACCTCAACCCGGAACTCCTACACAACCAACCTAGACATAAAAGTCCAGCTGTGTGGGTTATTTACGTATTATTCCATTCAGAGTACTGTGCCTTTTATTCTTTCCAGAACTCCATCATTGACTTCAACATCATGGCTAGGCTGATATTATCTACACCTCAGTTAACCCAGTCATTCGAAGCTCCCCGCCCAAACTTTTATTACTGGCACCACTTTTGACGGATTAGAAAAAAAAATGACCCGCCTTGGTTGTATGATTCAGTGTGTCCGTCAAGCTTTTGTTACCACGACTCCTGTTCTCCTTCATCCTGTTACACACATTCACCTCCTTGTATACACTTGAAAGTAAATAAACTACTTATAGAAGTTCCTCTGCCCACATATGTATCAATGTGGGTTTTAATAAAAGACTACAACCCAGTTATAACCAATATTTTTTACATTTTAGTGGGAATAGGATATGTTTTTTATAGTACTAAAAAAAAGCTTCGAATACATAGTAAAGTTAGAATTGCAAAGTGAAGCAGAACGAGTAGGACGGAGAAGCCAAACTACAAAAGAGGCGACTACAAAGCATGAGGAATTTAGCTAATACTAAACAGAAAACTTAAAAGGAGATTGCAAAATCGTAAATTATTGAAGTTGTTGGTGAAAAACACACCCTTGTGTTTTGGCTGTATCGGGAAGGAAATAAAATTATGAACAGAAAAAAATTCTAAAGGAAGAATGACACATATGGAAAATATGAGAAAGGTTTGTATGGGCCCTGAAAATAACATTCACACAGATTAAGCATAAGGAAGCAATGTTAAAATATATAGCAAGCGACATAAAGATATTGGAAGGATATAAGAATGTATAAATTAAAAATATTTATCGATGGAAAATAATTTTAATATTAATAATAATAATAATATGGCATTTACTTATTCTTGAGTTCTTGTTCTTTCAAGTAATTCACAGTTGCCCCAACACCAACATAAAAATAACCCCAATGATGAAAAAGGAAATAAAAAAATTTATGTTCAAAAAGTGACAAAATAACCCAAAAAGGAAAAAAAATCTGGTTTTATTAAAGGCATGAGGGAAAAAATTATTTTTGCTTTTTATTTTTTCCCAAAACAACACGAGACTCAATCAGTATAAAAGGATCTGTGGAAATTTTGGCGAAACATTCCTAGTTTGGATGTGGAAGGTAAAGAATATTAGCAAGATGCTAAGGTTCATTAAACCTTTAACTTTACATGTTAATAATCAGAGTTTAAATTAAATTCTTGCCTTAAAAAAGGACCTTAAGCTCATGCATGAAAGGGCAAATTAAAAGCCCCAGTTGGGAGTTAAAATACCAATCTAGCTGCTCGATTCAGTAAGATTGAAGTCTTTCCAGCAAGTTTAATGCAAATCCACAGCAAACCCACAGAAAACCCCAAACAAAAAAAACGGGGAAAACCTCTGAAAAGGGCCAAATTCGGAAAAAAGGAAAGAAAAGATTCGGGAAAGGAAAAACCCAAATAAAAGGTCAGGACGAAAATAAGTTATACAAGATTAAAGTCACTATGACATGGTCCTTAAACAAATAGATAGATTAAAACCCAATAAATCTCTGCGCCCTAAAACCCTTCTCAAGGGTTTTTAAAGGGAAATATAAGGAGGAACTTGGCAAATTTTGGGTATTTTTTTAAACATATTTTTTAAAAACTTTTTTTATAAGACAGGAGACAGGACCTATGGTCTTCGGTAAGATTTTGAAGAGTTCCACATCAGGGATTGTTGGGAAAATAAAGGCCCCGAATAGGAGGATTTTTTTTTCCTATAGAGCCGTGGTTGACCTAGGCAACAGAGAGTTTTCATAAATGGGAAAAAAGGGGGGATGCGTCACCAGCGGTGTTCCACCGGGTTCAGTGTTAGACCCGTTTTTCTACTTTTTCATAAACGACATATATAAAGGGAAAATATAGCGGCATAAGCAAACTTTTTCCCAATATATGGGGGCATAAGCAACGCCACCACACTAAAACAGAATGTCGAATTAATTCGCGAGGACACCAATTTCGCTACAGGAAGACCTGAATAGACTGATGCAGTGGTCGGAGAAGTGGCAGATCAGTTTGAAAAGACAAATACAAAGTTCTAGGCGTTTGAAAGGAAAATAACCATGACACCTATAAATAAATAAATATGTTAATCAATCTGACTGCGGAAAAAAAATTTAGGACTTGGGTTTAGCAATCTAAAACCAAGACAACAGTGCGTAAGTGTTAGCAATAAAGTGAATGGGGAAATTTTTGGCTTCATAACAAAAAACATTAATAACAGGCATTTAAAAGGGTTTTTTTCAACATGGTATATCATTGGTTAGACCTCATTTAGATTATGCTGCACAGTTCTTGTATTACAGAATGGAAAATAAATGAGCAGGGGAAAAGTACAAAGGAAAGGGTGACAAAGTTGATCCCAAGTATCAAAAACTTTCTTACCAGGATCCCAGGGGCCCCAAATCTACCTCGGGGGTTTGAATTTGGGATAATATTTAGAAAGATATAGAAAGCATTAGTTTGGGAATTTTTAAAAAGGGGAAAAAACTCCCCAGAACGTCATTTAAAATAAAAAGTTTTTATTTCTTTAAAAATAGGTTAGACAAATAAAAGTATATGTGAGTCAGGCCCTGGCTTGGGGAGTAGTCCTGCAGCAGTGTTTTTAAAGATTAAGACACTTGTGCAACAGTTGGGTATCTTAATTGATGAAACGTGTTGTCTCACAGTAGGCACCAGATGTTGAAATGGGAAGAAACAGTGCATCAACCCTTTGGGGAAAACAGGGGGGTCGGGCCCGGAAAAAGAGTTCAGGGTTGGTTTTGGGAAAGACATGAAACTAAACTTGGTGGGGTCTTAAATA
>WNWK01049603.1:0-13147 GCA_009830355.1 Cherax destructor
TCCTTTGTTTATGCCCATCATCCACTTGTACACCTCGATGATATCTCCCCTCATTCTACGTCTCTCCAGAGAGTGGAGATTCAACGCTCTAAGTCTATCTTCATACGGGAGATTTCTTATACTGTAAATCATTTTAGTCATTCTTCTTTGTATGTTCTCCAATGAATCTATATCCATCCTGTAGCTGCATAATCCAAATGAGGTCTCACTAGTGATGTATAGAGCTGTAAAATAACTTTTGGACTTCTGTTGCTTATACTTCTTGAAATAAATCCTAGTAATCTGTTAGCCTTATTGCGCACACTTAGGCACTGTTGTCTTGGCTTTAGATTTCTGCTTACCATGACTCCCAAGTCTTTTTCACATTCACATTAAGATGTTGATTGTTGGGGATCATTAATAGTAGACATGGTTTATTTTTCAACGTTTTGAAAAAACATTGTGATAGGAAAGTTGTTGTTGCAGAGAGCGAGAATGCTAGAGGCTGACTGGATACTAGTAAAACGGGCCAGCGTGGGGGACAGAGAGACAAGTCTTGTACTGAGCGTGACAGGGCAGGAAGCTTTCACCATGTTATTCAGAATGGCTCACAATGTGAAACTTTTGAATCGTTTATTTCTGTAATTTTCCATTTAATATTTTGAGGCTGCTGTAAAAACTGCAGATAACTGAAACTGCTGAAACCGAATCTGCAGATGCAGGGGTTCTACTGTGTGTGATAATTGTAATCACCTAACTTGATGTAATTGTATTTATGTGTACCTGAACCTAAATAAACTTACTTGGCTAGTTAGCTAGCTAGCTTGTAAGATACAGTGGTACCTCGACTTACGTTGTTATCACCTTACGTTATATTCGATATCCGTTACTTATAACGTAAGAAATTTGTATGCGACATCCGTTGTTTGATTCGTCTTACGCCTTTCGTACCGGACCTGTTCGCTTGGAGCCCAGCTGGCGCGCACTCCAGGAGCGTCAGTGTGCTAGTGTTTACAAGCGAGCGACCACCCACCCACACCCACGCATTCATACCAGTATATTGTCATTATTCCACTGTTTTTAGTGCTTGCAACTGCTAAATAAGCTACCATGGGTCCAAGGAAAGATCCTAGTGCTAAGCCTGTGGCAAAGAGGAACAGAAATATATTTACGATAGAAATGAAGAAGGAGATAATAGAAAAATATGAAAGTGGAGTGCGTATCAGTGAGCTGGCCAGGCTGTATGGTAAACCCTATTCTACCATCTCTACCATTGTGGATAAGAAATATTTAAGTAAAATCAAGGAAGCAGTTGTTGCAAAAGGTGCATCTGTGATCACAAAACACAGACCACAAGTGCTGGAAAATGTGGAAAGGTTGTTGTTGGTGTGGATCAACGAGAAACAGTTAGCAGGAGATACTGTTTGGAGGGAATAATATGTGAAAAAGCAAGGCAGTTGCATGATGATCTCCTTAAGAAAATGCCTGCAACGAGTGAAGTGAGCGAATTTAAAGCCAGCAGAGGCTGGTTTCAAAAATTTAAGAAGCGTACTGGCATACATAGTGTTGTGAGGCATGGTGAGGAGCCAGTTGTGACAAAAGTGCGGCTGAAAATATGTGCCTGAATTCCAGGAGTACCTAGAGGCTGAACAATTCCTCCCCCAACAAGTGTTTAATTGTGATGAAACAGGCCTGTTTTGGAAGAAAATGCCCAACAGGACCTACATTACTCAGGAGGAAAAGGCACAGCCAGGACATAAGCCTATGAAAGACAGGCTAACTTTGATGCTGTGTGCCAATGCCAGTGGTGATTGCAAAGTGAAGCCTTTACTGGTGTATCTTTTGAAAATCCCAGTGTTTGGCAGATGCGGTGTCAGCAAGTCTAACTTGTGTGTGATGTGGAAGTCTAACAAAAAGGCTTGGGTCACAAAGGACATTTTCTTAGATTGGTTCAATGAAGTGTTTGGCCCCAGTGTGAAGAAATATCTATTGGACAATAATTTGCCACTTAAGTGCCTCCTGATAATGGACAATGCTCCTTGTCATCCTCCAAACTTGGTAGAGAAAATTGTGGAGGAGTTTAAATTCATCAAAGTGAAGTTCTTGCCCCTAATACCACTCCTCTCCTCCAGCCCATGGACCAGCAGGTCATTTCCAACTTTAAAAACTCTATACCAAAGCAATGTTTCAAAAGTGCTTTGATGTGACCACAGACATGAACATAACCCTAAGAGAATTTTGGAAAAACCATTTCCATATGCTGCATTGTGTACACCTTATAGGTAAGGCTTGGGAGGGAGTGACTACCAGGACTTTGAACTCTGCCTGGAGAAAATTGTGGCCAGACTGTGTCCTAGGGAGGGATTTTGAAGGTTTTGGGGCTGAGCCTCAGAACCCTGAGCCTGAGCCTGAGCCTGAGCCTGTTTTGGAAGAAATTGTGGAATTGGGCAAGTCTTTGGGGTTAGAGGTGAGTGGTGACGATGTGGAACAGTTGGTGGAGGAGCACAAGGAAGAGCTAACCACTGAAGATCTGCAAGAGCTTCAACAGCAACTGGAACAAGAGAGCAGAGGTCAGGACAATGGTTCAGAGGAGGAGGTGGAGGTGGAACAAAAATGGAAGAATGTGCCTTCTTCAAGGATTAGGGAGATCTGTGCCAAATGGAGTGATGTGCAAGCATTTATGGATGAATATCACCCTAACCATGCTGTTGCAGGCCGTGCTGGCAACCTGTACAATGACACTGTGGTGTCCCACTTCAGGGATGTTTTAAAGAATCGCCAGACACAGATCTCCCTGGACAAATTTGTTGTTAGAAAGAGGTCCAGTGACTCTCAAGCTGGTCCTAGTGGCATTCAAAGAAAAAGGAAGTAACCCCAGAAAAGAACTTACCACCTGCAGTGTTAATGGAAGGATTCACCTTCCAAACACTAGCATACTACTCCACCTTCTCCCCTCCTCACTTCCTCCACACATCAACAACTCTTCAATAAATGTAAGTGACATGTTATTGTAAAATATTTGCATGTATTTATGTATTCTTTATTCAATTCTGTATTATTTAATGTCCAAAAGTTCTAAAAAATATTTTATTTAACTACTTTTGGAAGTCTTGGACGGATTAAATTTATTTCCATTATTTCTTATGGGGAAAATTGATTCGTGTTACGTTTGTTTCGTCTTAAGAAATGACCTCTCTGACGGATTAAAAACGTAAGTCGAGGTACCACTGTATTTAGCTAACTAGGTACATATTTAGTTGTACTTTTATTTGGCCACCTATTTAGACATTTAGTTGGTTAGCTATTTGAGATAATTGGCTAGCTATTGATTTACATATAGTGAACCTCCAATTTAACCCATTACCTTTCAAGAAAATAAAATCTTCATTTTTTGTGAAACCATATTAATTTCATCGTTTTGAATGTACGTAGTGTCCTAAAAAAGAAAACAATCTTTTTTTGTTTTTGAAACTTGAGCTATAGATGTGACCATATGGTTACCTAAGGAGACTGTGGATACAAAAACTTCAAGAGATTTCCTTTAACAATAATTTATTGGCTGCATCTATTTCATCTTGTGGTATGAAGCAAAGCATGGAATATAGCCTCTTTTGGTTAACTCAACCAACAGTGGAACTGTAGTGAAGAAATTATCAATGAAAAAATGGTATGGAAGACTTTTTGCATTCTCACTGTATTCTACAATGAGATATATAACAGTAGATGCAGCTTTGCCAAGTTCACTCTCCATGTTTTCAGTCCCTTTGTGAGTCTTTGTTTGGTATGGGCCAAAAGCTTGCAGATAACCAGAAGGGGTGTTTTGACACCATATTTTGTAGCCAAAACATGTAGGTTTGTTACGAATTGACTGCTTACAGCCATGCTTTCCAAAATATTTCACCATTGCATTATCATGTGAAATATTTTGTGAAGGGATGAAGTGTTCCATAAACTTCTTTTGGAGGTGTGTGGTCAGAGGATGCAGTTTAGTGTATACCTGGAGTATACCTGGAGTATACCCTCGTGGCCCAGTCTGGGACCAGGCCTCTTGTGTCTAGGTTGTGAGTTGCATTGAAATGAAGGCATTTCTTATGGATTGGTTGTATACATCAGGGTCATGCGACCATTACATAGATTTGCTGGGCAATGAATTGTAACCAGAAGCAATGAAAATGACCAGGAAAACTTTTAGTTAACTTACGCTTACACAAACATCAGGCCAATTTTTCGTCAAACAGTACTTTGTCATTTGCTCTTTTGTGTGTCCAAGGATTTCTTCATTAAAGAAAAGCTCAAAGAGTTCAACTACACTAAAGTCCCTATACTTGCTGAAGTCTGCTTCAGGGAAAATTCTGGTACATGCTTGTGTTTTTTTATTTTTCCTCCATTTTATCTTTGTAGAAGTTTGTCACCTTACGTATCTTCCTTTTGGATTCTTCACTTGCATCCTCCGGTTGTTCTACACTTGATTTTTCTTCATCATGACGAGAGGCTCGAAACTCAGCAGGGGCTAATAACTGATTTCCAGATAGGCTTTCAAGGTGAAAGACATTTCCTTCATCTTCCGCACCCAAATCTTCATCAGTCAGGCTGCTCACATCTGGGGGCTCAATGTAGAGATCTTCAGCTTCCTCCAGCTCATCTAGAAGGTCTAAGGCTTCATTCACAGTTAATGTTTTTTTGCCTGAAGAGAGAAAACAATTGTCAAAAAATACTGAAGCCCCACACACATGAATGTCAATAACTGTACATATTCGTATACGTGTACTCCTAAGGTAACCATATGGTTACCAAAAATATAAACCTGAATAGGTACTACTTGAAATTAAAAATTTTACATGAAACTTTTGCAGTAAATAATACATATGTAGCCCTATTCTATGTCACAATAGGATGGAATTTATAAAGGACAATTATATTCCTACCTCACCTCCAACAACGTACTCAACCACTGTCAATTTGGATTCAGGCCTAATAAAAATACAAATGATGCCATTATGCACATGTTAGAAATCATTTACACCGCTCTTGAGAAAAAAGAAATCCCAGTGGGAATCTTCATTGATTTACGTAAAGCTTTTGATACAGTTGACCATGATCTGTTACACTTAAAATTATCGCACTATGGTATAAGAGGACACTCCCTAAACTACCTAAAATCATACCTTAGCAACAGAAATCAATATGTGTACACAAATGGAGCTAGCTCCACCGCGCAAACTATTACCGTAGGTGTCCCACAGGGAAGTGTTCTTGGCCCACTACTCTTTCTCATTTACATTAACGACCTACCAAATGCATCTCAACTACTCAAACCCATACTTTTTGCAGATGACACTACATACGTTATCTCTCACCCAAGCCCAGACACACTAGCCAACACTGCAAATACTGAATTGCAGAAAATATCTACCTGGATGATGACCAACAAACTTACTCTCAATATTGATAAAACCTATTTTATCCAGTTTGGGAACAGAGCTACAAACGCACCACTTAACATAACGATAAACGGGTCCCCTATCGCAAAACTCACAGAGGGAAAATTCTTAGGAATCCATCTTGACAGTGGCCTCAAATTTCAGACACATATACAACAAATCTCCAAGAAAGTCTCAAAGACCGTGGGAATACTATCCAAGATACGGTACTATGTTCCACAACCAGCTCTCCTTACCCTATATCCCTCACTCATTTACCCCTACCTCACCTATGGAATCTGCGCATGGGGCTCTACATCAATAACTCATCTCAGACCACTAATAACTCAACAAAAGGCAGCAGTTAGAATGATAACAAATTCTCACTCCAGGCAACATACTCCACCAATATTCAAAAACCTAAACTTACTCACCATACAAGACATCCATACTTTTTACTGTGCCTATTACATACATAGAACACTCTATGCAAATATTAACCCACCACTCAAACTTCTCCTTACTAATTTTAACAGGACACATGACCATAACACTAGACACAGATCACTCCTCGATGTTCCTTGTGTCCACCTAACACTATGTAAAAACTCAATGCATATAAAAGGCACGAAAATTTGGAATTCATTACCTATCATTGCCAAAGAAACCCTACCTGTACCCCAATTCAAAACGATGCTAAAAACCACCTTCTCACCCAAAGCTAATTGCTCCATATCAAACATTCCCAGCAAAGTAGAATAATCACTTAACGTAAAACCTGACTAATCAATTCAATGTAATGTATGAATGAACGAATGAATGAATGTAAAACCTGTTATGAATAATACATACTTAGCTAATTATTCCCACAACACTTACATTATAATGACCACGTAAACTAACTGCAATGCAATTAATTGTTTTAAATTGTTATCTCACTCAATTAGTTGCATTGCTACAATAAATTGCTACAATTAATTGATATGTTCAACTTATATTCAAACTTTATAACTTGGATATGCAACTTTACTTATTTTATAAATTATCAACCATAACTTTTTATTATTTTATTATTATTATTGCTTTAATTTGTTTAATCTGATTTAATTAATTTTATAATGAAGACAAAAGTACAAAACTGTTTAAAAAATGTCATGTCTAAACTATGTTCAAATTTCATAGCTTAAATACTCACCTTTACTCATTGTATACTATCTACAAAAATTCTTACAATTTAGTTTTAAGTTAATTTTAAGTCTGCCCAAAATGCCCTGCATACTAGGGGCTTTTGGCATGTACACCTCATGTAATCTCAATACCCAAATGTAATTCTTTGTATCATGTCCAAATAAAATATTATTATTATTATTATTATATTCAAGGCTCACCTCTTTGCACTTGCCATTCTTGCCACCACCAAAACAGAGATACTCGTAGAGAAGAGTGTCCGCACTCAGTAACTGTAGCTCAGAAACTGAGTTCACTGCCTGGCTTGAGAGCAGGAGGAGTCACACACTTTTTGGAACCTGTTATAGCCTGTTTCTTATAAAAGTTTTGTTGCCAAGCTGAAAGGAAAACACATTTAATTATAACCATATGGTCATCTTAGGAGATAAAGGGTTCATGGACTAATAGGATAGCAGGTAGCCAAGTGATCGTGGCGGTTGTAGATGAAATTGTTTTGCCTGATTGTAACAATAATGGATAATTTTGTAACCAATTAACTTGGTCTTTTATTTAAGAGCTGGCTACCACTTAGACAGTAAAAATCTAATTGATGACTGCATTCCAAGTACCTTTCAGGTAGAGTAGATAGACAATGGCATAAGCCAAATGGTAATTCAAAGACACAAAAATGGGGATGTTTTTATAATTTTTCTAGGCTTGATGAAGCTTCAGTGGTTGGTAAAGCCTCACTTAGTTAAACATTGTAAAATAAAGGTCTTCTCTGCCTACTTACCATGACCTCTGAGATAGCATGTTTTTATTATTGCCCTGTGCTTTGTGTTCAATCAGGTCCCAGCACCCTACAATCTGCCATCTACTATCCCACATTGGATTGCAATTTTTTTTTTAAATTAACAAAGTTTCATAGCTAATGATCTGGGGCAGCTATAGGCATTTTTATAGGAGGGTGAGAAGTTAGTAGTAATCTGATTAGAACAAACAAACAAACAAACAAACAAATTTTATTTCATTGCAGATTACATGGGTATCGGTAGTTACAATGTAAATTGAGTGCAAGGAGAGCCACTGACATGCCAATGCATTAGGGCAGCTTATTCTAGTCCTTAAAAACTATGTACTTAAAATTAGAGAAATTTATTGAGTTTATTCTAGTTAAAAATTATTTTCAAAATTACAATATGATGAAATTTTACTGTTTAAATTATTATATAATGATATTAGATATTAGATTGTACAGGTGTTAAGATTCTTGAATGATAATATGGAATTGAGATTATCTTAAGGAAAATAACATTGAGCATTTTTGACATTAACTTATAATATGAGTAGGGGGTAACATAATAGTAACATATTATTAAAATTGAGATTATCGTATAGGAAAGTAACAATGAGCATTTTTCAAAGTAGTTTATAGTATGATCATTTAGTTTTGGGTGAGTAGGTGGTTTTGAGTTGAGTCTTAAATTGATTTTCAGACAAGATTATCTTAATATTTACTGGTAATGAATTCCAGATTCTGGGGCCCTTTATGTGCATAGAATTTTTACATAGGTTGATATGAACACGGGTATATCAAAAAGTGATCTGTGTCTTGTGTTGTGGTCATGGGTCCTATTAAAGTTGGTGAGGAGAGTTTTGAGCAGTGGATTTATATTAGAGTGTAAAGTTTTATATATGTAGTAGGCACAAGAGTAAGTATGAATGTTCTTTACGGTGAGTAGTTTGAGACTTTTGAATATTGGTGGAGTATGCTGTCTAGAGTGGGAATTTGTTATCATTCTGACTGCGGCCTTTTGTTGTGTTATGAGTGGTCTAAGGTGATTTAACGTTGTTGATCCCCATGCACAGATTCCATAGGTGAGATACGGGTAGATAAGTGAATGATATAGTGCAAGGAGAGCTGATTGAGGTACATAATAGCGTATCTTTGATAATATGCCTACTGTCTTCGAGATTTTCTTGGAAATTTGTTGATATGTGTTTGGAATTTAAGGCTACTGTCAAGGTGGATTCCTAGGAATTTTCCCTCTGTGAGTCTTGTGATGGGTGTACCATTGAGTGTTATGTTAAGTGGAACATTTGTGGCTTTGCTTCCAAACTGTATGAAGTAGGTCTTGTCAGTATTGAGAGTAAGCTTGTTAGTCGTCATCCATGTTGATATTTTCTGTAATTCGGCATTAACAGTGTTGGCCAGTATAACTGGATTTGGGTGAGAGAAGACATATGTTGTGTCATCTGCAAATAAAATGGGTTTGAGTAGTTGTGATGCATTCGTAGGTCATTTATGTAAATGAGGAATAGGAGTGGCCCCAGGACACTTCCTTGAGGACTCCGACTGTAATTTGTTGTGTGGAAGAGTTCGCTCCATTTGTGTACACATATTGGCTTCTGTTGGTGAGGTATGACTTTAGGTAGTTGAGTGGGTGCCCCTTATACCATAGTGTGCTAATTTTGTGAGCAGTAAATCATGGTCGACTGTATCAAAAGCTTTGCGTAGATCAATGAAGATTCCCAGTGGGACTTCTTTTTCTCAAGTGCTGTATATATTAACTCAACATGTGCGTAATAGCATCGTTTGTGCTCTTGTTTGTCCTGAATCCAAATTGACAGTGGTTGAGTACATTGTGTGAGACGAGGTAGGAATAGATTTGTCTATGAATTAGTTTTCGAAGATTTTAGAAAGCAATGGTAAATTAGAAATTGGTCTATAATTATTCAGGTCTGTTTGATCACCTCCTTTGTGGATCGGGGTGACCCTAGCTATTTTGAGAATTGATGGAAAGGTAGAGGCTTCAATGGATTTATTGAATAGTATTGCTATAATTGGTGACAGAAGAGGGGCTAGGGGACCTGTCTTGAAGGAGCATTTTTATTAGTACAGTAGAACCCCTATATCTGCAGATTCAGTTTCTGTGGTTTCAATTATCTGCAGTTTACCATGGCCCAGAAATAACTCTTAATTTTGCTTAATAATGGCAACAAAGCACAAAGTAGTGATGTTGGCAGTTCATCAAAGCCTAAGAGAAACAGTGAGGTGCTTCCCGTCAGTGAAAAAGTGCTAATATTCAACTTCTTATGCTTAATTTATCAGGTAAACTTTATCATAGGCATGTATGTAAATGAAAAATGGTCTTAAAACATATCAACTGTAGATACAGGGGGAACTACTGTATTTTTTATTTGTTTACCCATCTTTATATCGCTTTCCCCTTAGCACTGCCACTGATGATGAGATTTTCTTTTTTACAGATGATTGAGATGGTAACCTGATTCATTCTATGATCGCAGATGTGATGAATTCCTTCTTATTGTGGTATAAGTTGTAGATATGGAGATAACATAAGGGGCAATCATTAAGGAGCTGTGATCCATTCAGGTTGAGCACTTCTCCCAGTGTAAGTACTGCACAGGTATTGACATGTGCTTTGTTTCTAACACCAAATTATTCCATGTTGTCAGTGGACTTGTCATTTACTAAAGAACTATCAGATTAACTAAGCTGTGGCTTTTGTGCTACAACTATTGCAGAGATTTTGTGGAAAATAGTGTAGGGATTTTTTGGAGAATATTTAGGGATTTTGTAGATTATATCAGGGATTTTGTGGAAACTATTGTAGGGGACACTTGCAGAGTTGGTGGGAAGATTAGCAGAGCTGTTTCAAATTTTGCCATGCCATATTTTTTTTAAGGAGGAATATTGTAATTTGGCAAGTTATTCAAATCACTAGAAATCAAAAGATAGATTTTTAATAGTAAAAATTTGTCCCAGAAAGGAGAAACTTACTTATGTTACTAAAGTTAAATTTCATGTGTAACAAGTATCAGGAATACTGATTAAGATGAATATATACAGTGGTACCTCGACTTACGATATTTTTCATTCCAGAATGCTGTTCAAGTGCCATTACCAAACGAATTTATCTCTTAAGAAATAATGTAAAATAGACTAGTCTGTTTAGACCCCTAAAAGTACACTTACAAAAGCATTTAAAAAATAAACTTACATAAAAGGGTGTGTTTGAGGACCATCGTAAGTCAGGTACCACTGTACAAGTTTTATATATTATTTAAGGATATTACACAAAAGCATGTAGTATGTTGTAATGCATGCTTTAAAAAATATCAGTGTCTGAATTAATCAGAAGTCAAATGAGAGTTGCTATTTTCAGAAATTGACAGTTTAATATAAAATTTTCAGGAGTTTAATTACAGTACAATAAACCCTCCATTTAACAGTCTTTGGAAATACAGAATCAAACCTCTGTGTTAATAGATTTAGAAACAATGGACAAAGTCTTTTGTTTGTAGAATTTTCATTGTTATGATCACAGCAAAACAATGTTTCCTCTATCCAGCCATTGTTACTTACTATTTAAAATAATAGTCTCTCCTCACTTAGCGATGTACTCGTTTACTGACGACTCGGACATGTGACAGGCTCTCTGACCAGTATGCATACATAAATAATATATATTAGAGCTGATTTTCTCCATTATGTTTATTACAATATACAGTACACTACTGTATAAACATTTAAAAATATACAGTGGTACCTCTACATACGAGCAAAATTCATTCCAGTCGGCTATTCAAGTGCCGATACCGAAGGAATTTTTTCCCATAAATAATGAAAATTAGATTAATCCATTTCAGACCCCAAAATACACTTTCAAAAGCACCTACAAAAATATACTTACATAATTGTTCGAGTTGGGAGCTGCTCGTAAGTCGAGGGACCACTGTACAGTGGTACCCTGAGTTTCGGCTATAATTCATTCCAGAAGGCTGTTCGAGTGCCGTTACCGAACGAATTTGTTCCCATAAGGAATAATGTAAATTAGATTAGTCGTTTCAGAACCCCAAAAATACACTTACAAAAGCACTTATAATAATACACTTACATAATTGTTTAAGTTGGGAGCTGTACAAAACTCTGGACCACTGTACCAGAAATGTTATAAATGGTGAAAAGGTGACATTAAAACAATACCTTTGATATACCTTTGAAGAGTTTCGAGAGTTTCTCTACTCTCTGAGCCCGGCCATGGGCCAGGCTCATCTAGGGGCTGCCTGGTCAACCAGGCTTTGCTGTGGAGGCCTGCTGCCACACATATCCATCACAGCCTGGTTGATCTGGCACCTGGTGAAGAGACTTGTCCAGTTTCCTCTTGAAGGCCCGGATATCTTCTGGTAAGATGTTGAATAGTCTGGGGCCCCGGATGTTGATACAGTGTTCCTTTGCCCCACCACATCCCTGCTCCTCACTGGGTTTATTTTACACTTCCTCCCATACTCTCACTCCATTATGTTGTTATGGCAGTGTGCAGATTTGGACCAGGCCTCAGTACTTTCCAAGTACAGTGGACCTGCTATTCGAACACTCCAAAACTCACCTTCATTCCAGAATGCTGTTCAAGTGCTATTACCAAATAAATTTATTCCCATAAGGAATGATGTAAATTAGATTAGTCCATTTCAGACCCCAAAAATACAATTATAAAAGCACTTACAATAATAAACTTACATAAAAGAGTGAGTTTTGGAGTGTTCAAATAGCGAGGTCCACTGTATATATATATTATCATGTATCTCTCCTCCGCTCTAATGATTACATGTTCAAGACTTGAAGGCATTCCCAATAATTTAGATGTTTTACTGGCTCAATGTGATCCATAAATGATCTCTGTATTTGTTTCCAGCTCTGGTATTTCTCCTGCTTTGAACAGGGCCGTCATCACTGAGCAATATTCTAAGTGAGGGGGCATTAGCGATTTTTTTCCATTTTTTTTGAAATCTATGGTCCTTATTTTGTGCGCTATCACTCCATGATCGCATTTGTCAAAACCCTTTTCAAAAACTGTTAAATCACATCTGCGTTTGGTCATCTTCCAGTGCCTCCATAATTCTGTCATAATGGCAGCAACACAGGCATGATCGTTCTGCTCTAAAACTATGCTGGTTTGGGTTATGCTGGTTGTGCTAGTTCATAATTTGTAATCTGCCGTCTCATCACTCTTTCGAAGATTTTTAGTGTGAGAAGTAGGGCTCTGGTCTGTAATTTTTTGCTAGTGCTCTACTACCTCCCTTATCAAAGGAGCTATGTCTGCACTCTTTAAGGCCTCTGGTTTTTACCTAGATCTAAACTCTTTCTCCAAAAATACTGAGGCCTCTGCTAATGGTACTTTGCACTTCTTTTAAAAAAGAGCATTCCATGAATCTGGTCAGGTGCTGAGTATGGGCATTTTTCCATTTCTTTTTCAAAAACTATGGGGTCTCTACTAATGTCAGTTATTGGCCCGTATGGCCTTTTTCTGGAGTGAAAAAAATTTCTGCATTTTTTACCTTGCTGTCATTTAGTGGATTGCTGAACACCAATAAACTTTCTTTTAGGTTTCACTCATTTCCCTTTTATCATCAGTATACGAATCTCCTCTCAATAATGGTCCAATTCTACTGGTAGTTCTTAGCTTGGTTTTGCATAGGAATAAAAAATTTTGGGCTTCTTGCAATATCCTGTTTGGCCCCTTTTTTCCCCTTTTTACTTCTTCTTTAGATATGAC
>WNWK01049604.1:0-13147 GCA_009830355.1 Cherax destructor
TTTTGGTTTATCCACAGCAACAACAATTTCTCCATATTTTCTATTTTTTGTGATCTCTGTTTCGTTATTGTATTCACCCCTTTCGCAACATTAGCTTCAGTGATTGCTTTTCTCTTATACACAATGGAACCGATGGTTGTTGGGGCTTTCTTGTATATCCTGGCGAGCTCGGCAATACATACACCACTATCATATTTTTCTATTATTTCTTTCTTCAGTTCTATGGTCTTCCTCACTTTCTTTACCAAAGAAGTGGCACTAGGAGCTTTCTTTGGGCCCATGGTAGCTTATTTAGTAGTCACACACAATAATCAAGGGCCAAAAATAATGAATTGTTAATAAATGTTTTGTATAAACTCCTGGGGTGATGTTCACTCAAGCGTAAACAATGCTAGACTGCATGACAATGTGCGTGAGAGGTGCGTGGGTGGCAGCCTACGGCCTTTGTATGTGCGCGGCACTGGTGGACAGGTTCTGGACCAAGCACAAAAATGGAGGGAATCACACGAAAACAGAGGTAAATTTTCCCCGAAAAAACTGCACAAAAACGGAAACACACGAAAACAGAGATACACGAAAACGGAGGGACCACGGTATCAGTATAATCATTGTGTCACTATTGAGTAAGATCTATCATAAGACTGCCTGAAAAGCCTAGGCATACCTATGCATATTATTAGCCATCTTGTAATAGCTAATCCATAAAATGTATAAATATCATATGTACACCCCACTTTGTAATATTACCAGAAATAAATAAAGAAGATGGGTATCGGATGACTACTGTCTACAGGATGGGTATGGGGTGACTGTCTGCAGGATGGGTATGGGGTTACTGTCTACAGGATGGGTATGGGGTTACTGTCTACAGGATGGGTATGGGGTGACTGTCTACAGGATGGGTATTGGGTGACCACTATCTACAGGGTGGGTATAGGGTGACTACTGTCTACAGAATGGGTATGAGATTACTGTCTACAGGATGGGTATGGGGTGACTGTCTACAGGATGGGTATGAGGTGACTGTCTACAGGATGGGTATGAGGTGACTACTGTCTACAGGATGGGTATGAGGTGACTACTGTCTACAGGATGGGTATGAGGTGACTACTGTCTACAGGATGGGTATGGGGGTACTGTCTACAGGATGGGTATTGGATGACTACATTTCTACAGGATGGATATGGGGTGATCACTATGTACTGGAGGGGTATGGGGTGACCACTATCTACATGATGGGTATGGGGTGACCACTATCTGCATGATGGGTATAGGGTGACCACTATCTACATGATGGGTATGGGGTGTATAATAAAGTTACCACCAGGAGAGCTTTAGCCACCAGGCCATGGGGCACTGTGGCTTGGTGGAAACATTGGGTGTGTTTCTTTACACCAGTTGTCTATGTTCCCCATCAGTAAAATGGGTACCTGAGTGTTAGTCGACTGGTGTGGGTCGCATCCTGTTACAAGGACCTAATTTGCGGGAAATGCTCTGCATAATAAGCGGCTTTCTCTATAGTATTATGTCATTGATGTCAGCTTGGCCTGTATACCTTGTACATGTACAGTACTTGTAGAAATAGATATTATTTTATTATTATTAGGTAACAATTTTATGACGAAGGATTGAGCCTCCACTACTCATCATATTAAATAACATTCATAAGTTTAGCAATTCAGGGGACAAAATAAGCCAGTGGGAGTAAAAGGTAGATGGGATACAAGGAAAATAGAATCAGTAAGTAAAAGAGAGGTGAAGGTTTATAAACTAAAAGAGGAGGCAGTTAGGGTAAGATATAAACAACTATTGGAGGATAGATGGGCTAGTGAGAGTGTAGGCAATGGGGTCGAAAATGTATGGGGTAGATTTAAAAATGTAGTGTTAGAGTGTTCAGCAGAAGTTTGTGGTTACAGGCGAGTGGGTGCGGGAGGGAAGAGGAGCGATTGGTGGAATGATGATGTAAAGAGAGTAGTAAGGGAGAAAAAGTTAGCATATGAGAGGTTTTTACAAAGTAGAAGTGATGCAAGGAGGGAAGAGTATATGGAGAGAAAAGAGAGGTTAAAAGAGTGGTGAAGCAATGTAAAAGAGAGCAGATGAGAGAGTGGGTGAGATGTTATCAGCAAATTTTGTTAAAAATAAGAAAAGTTTTGGAATGAGATTAATAAGTTGAGGAAGCCTAGAGAACAAATGGATTTGACAGTTAAAAATAGGAGAGGAGAGTTATTAAATGGAGAGTTAGAGGTATCGGGAAGATGGAGAGAATATTTTGAGGATTTGTTAAATGTTGATGAAGACAGGGAAGCTGTGATTTTGTGTGTAGGGCAAGGAGGAATAACATCTTGTAGGAGTGTGGAAGAGCCAGTTGTGGGTGTAGGGAAGTTCGTGAGGCAGTGGGTAGAATGAAAGGGGTAAGGCAGCTGGGAATGATGGGATAAAGATAGAAATGTTAAAAGCAGGTGGGGATATAGTTTTGGAGTGGTTGGTGCTATTATTTAATAAATGTATGGAAAGGGTAAGGTACCTAGGGATTGGCAGAGAGCGTGTATTGTTCCTTTGTATAAAGGCAAAGGGGACAAAAGAGAGTGCAAAAATTATAGGGGAATAAGTCTGTTGAGTGTACCTGGTAAAGTGTATGGTAGAGTTATTATTGAAAGAATTAAGAGTAAGACAGAAAGCAGGATAGCAGATGAACAAGGGGCTTTAGGAAAGGTAGGGGTGTGTAGACCAAGTGTTTACAGTGAAACATATAGGTGAACAGTATTTGGATAAGGGTAAAGATGTTTTTGTGGCATTTATGGATTTGGAAAAGGCGTATGATAGGGTAGATAGGGGGGCAATGTGGCAGATGTTGCAGGTGTATGGAATAGGAGGAAGGTTACTGAAAGCATTGAAGAGTTTTTATGAGGATAGTGAGGCTCAGGTTAGAGTGTGTAGGAGGGAAGGGACTATTTCCCAGTAAAAGTGGGCCTTAGACAAGGATGTGTGATGTCACCGTGGTTGTTCAATATATTTATAGATGGGGTTGTAAGAGAAGTGAATGCGAGAGTCTTGGCAAGAGGTGTTGGGCTAAAAGATAAAGAAGCAAATACAAAGTGGGAGTTGTCACAGTTGCTTTTTGCTGATGACACTGTGCTTTTGGGAGATTCTGAAGAGAAGTTGCAGAGGTTGGTGGATGAATTTGGTAGGGTGTGTAAAAGAAGAAAATTGAAAGTGAATATAGGAAAGAGTAAGGTGATGAGGATAACAAAAAGAATAGGTGACGAAAGATTGGATATCAGATTGGAGGGAGAGAGTATGGAGGAGGTGAATGTATTCAGATATTTGGGAGTGGACATGTCGGTGGATGGGTCTATGAAGGATGAGGTGAATCATAGAATTGATGAGGGAAAAGGGTGAGTGGAGCACTTCGGAGTCTGTGGAGACAAAGAACCTTGTCCATGGAAGTAAAGAGGGAATGTATGAGAGTATAGTTATACCAACGCTCTTATATGGGTGTGAAGCATGGGTGATGAATGTTGCAATGAGGAGAAGGCTGGAGGCAGTGGAGATGTCATGTCTGAGGTCAATGTGTGGTGTGAATATAATGCAGAGAATTCGGAGTTTGGAAATTAGGAGGAGGTGCGGGATTACCAAAACGATTGTCCAGAGAGCTGAGGAGGGGTTGTTGAGGTGGTTTGGACATGTAGAGAGAATGGAACGAGACAGAGTGACTTCGAGAGTGTATAAATCTGTAGTGGAGGGTAGGCGGGGTAGGGGTCGGCCTAGGAAAGGTTGGAGGGAGGGGGTAAAGGAAGTTTTGTGTGCGAGGGGCTTGGACTTCCAGCAAGCATGTGTGAGCGTATTTGATAGGAGTGAATGGAGGCAAATGGTTTTTAATACTTGACGTGCTGTTGGAGTGTGAGCAAAGTAACATTTATGAAGGGATATAGGGAAACCGGCAGGCCGGACTTGAGTTCTGGAGATGGGAAGTACAGTGCCGGCACTCTGAAGGAGGGGTGTTAATGTTGCAGTTTTATAACTGTAGTGTAAAGCACCCCTCTGGCAAGACAGTGATGGAGTGAATGATGATGAAAGTTTTTCTTTTTCGGGCCACCCTGCCTTGGTGGGAATCGGCCGATGTGTTAATAAAAAAAAAATAAAAAAAATAAGCCATACCACTTACTAGTTGATCTACGGTTATGAGGTAAATATTGCTGTTGAAAATTAAACAAGAATGCAAGTGTACCAGCAGTGCTTCTCTTGCCACTAGTAAGATCTCGTATGAAGTTCCTCTCTACACAGGCATACCTTGCTAGTATGGCTGGTTAGGTTTCAGACCACTGCTGTAAAGCTAATCTATTGCCTTAAAGCGAATATTGACTTAAAGCGAATATCGTCCTAAAGTGAATATTGCTTTAAAGCGAATATCATCTTAAAGAGAATATTACCTTTAAACGAATAATACCTTAAAGCAAATATTGCCTTAAACTGAATATTGCCATTAAGTGAATCACACAATTTTTTTCACTTTCTGGTTCATATAAAAACCTAAAAACATGCTTACACTATCATTTATCAAATGAGCAGTAATGCTAGGCCTGAAAAAATGAAGAATTTTACAGTAGTGTATTGCTAACCTGATGCATCACCACTGAATATAATAAACACGAATATAATTGAAAAGCAACATATTAGTGGAGCGCGCCGTATTAGCGAGGTATGCTTATATGTATGTCAAACATTATGGCTGAACAGATATACCTGGAGGGTGTTCCAGAGGTCAATGCCCCCACCCAGTCCATGACTAGGCATCACGGTAGATCAGGGCCTGATCAACCAGGCTGTTACTGCTGGTTGCACACAAACCGACGTACGAACCACTGACTTTAGGTGCCTGTCTGTGTTCTCTGATTTTTTCATTCTCCAATCATTCCTAGTTATAATCTCATTGAACTTCAATACTGTGAACAGTATCCTTGCAGAATAAAATTACATCCATTATAGAATGACTTACACTATTTTCAGCTTGCTGAATCGACTAGAAGCATTTAAATGCCACTTCAGAATTTCACCACTTGATTTGTATGTTCACAGGCAGTGAAGTCAACGAAGGCATGGCTTCTTACAGGAGGGATGTACGTGGGTATCATGAGGAGTGTGGGGGAGGCTGTCAACCAGGGCCAGTTTATTACCAAGGTAAGTAAATTAGTTAATAAGTTAGTAAATTAGTTTGTAAGTAAGTTAGTAAGTTTATTTAGGTACAGGTACACTTTTTTTTATTTCAACAAGTCAGCCATCTCCCACCAAGGCAGGGTAACCCAAAAGTACAATTATCATATATAATATGTAACATGTGTAAATTACCCACCAGGTAAACCCAGAAAAGTCAGACAAAGTGACTTATTTCCACTGGGGAATAGTAATATTCTTGTTCGCCTCCTGGTTTGCTGTGTTTCAGGTAGACCCACAAACATTTCCGTTTTAATATCAGTACTGGTAAAAGGGTGAATATCTACACATGAACTATGGCACCATTCTTTGCAGATATAACTTGTTACCTGTATCTCACTTGGAGACATTGTTACACTCTATATATATTTTTGGGTCTGCCTGCCTTTGTGGGAGATGGCTGGCTTTTAATTTTTTTTTTCATATTTGTGTCTGTAGTTATATCTCCATGTTTAAGTTTTCTTGGACATACATTACATATACAGTGGACCCTCAGTTTTTGTTACCCTCTGATTTCGTCATTTTCGGTTATCGCCGACTTTTTTTTGTCAAAATATGGTCTCTGTTTTCGTTAATCCCCTCGGGTTTCGTCGGTCGTACGGAACATGTCCAAGTGCTGCGTACACACAAAGCCTCCCACACACACATTCTGAGTCAGTGTGGCGTTGTTTCTCGGCGAGTGAACATTACCCTGCGAGGTCATACGAAACATTTTGTAATAATCCATTTTTTTGTGCTTGTTTATTGTGTGTGACAGCTAAATAAGCCACCATGAGGCCAAAGAAAGTTCCGAGTGCCAGCCCTTTGGTAAAGAAGGTGAGAAACATGATAGAATTCAAGAAAGAACTTGTAGCAAAGTACCAGAGTGGAGGAGGAAGAGAGAGGGGAGAATGTGCCTTCTTCAGTGATTCAGTGATTCTACGATATGTACAATACTAAAGCAGCAGGAGTCGATAAAATCTATAGGGCCAGCCAGCGATAAAGTGTAGCATTAACCCTTTGGGGGTCGGTGCCGTACTAGTACGTTTTACGAGCAGGGGTTGGTGCCGTACTAGTACGCCCAAATTCTAGCGGCCTCAATTTAAGCAGAAAACGTCTGGTAGGCATACATATGAAAGAATGGGTATGTGTGGTCAGTGTGCGCAGTATAAAAAAAATCCTGCAGTACACACTGCATAATGAGAGAAAAAAAACTCTGACCGTTTTTTTCGATTAAAACAGCGACTTTGCAGTCGATTTTCGTATGGTATTTATTGATGTATTCTCGTTTTCTTGGTCTCATTTGATAGAATGGAAGATATATTACAGAAATAGAGATGATTTTGATTGGTATGACAATGACAAGTACCTTGAAATTGAGCTCAAAGTAGCGAAAATGTTCGATTTTTGATGATGTTCAAGAGTAAACAAATCACACCATGCCTCCAATACACATCAACTGGCGAGTCTTATATTCATGCACAAGTGCTCTGATATTTTTTATACCATTTTTACAATGATGCAGTTGTATACATAACAGTAAATCTTCTATTTTTTGTGAGAATAAAAATTCAAAATGAAAACCAAAAGTAATGGAACAGGGGCCTGGAGACGTGACTAATAAACAGAGAACATGTTATTTTAGTGCCAGGAATGTCTGCCTTGTTTACTCTGGACCCTATTTTGAAATTGGCATCGTTTGAAATTTGTGTGAAATTGGAAAATTGCCATTTTCTGACCACTATTTTGGGTAGATGAAATTGGTAAATAGGCGGTTTCTTGTACTCAATCGATAGAAGAAATGGAGTTCTAGCGAAATAGCTATAATTTTAGGAGACTGAAACATTGGAATTTGTCGAAAATAGGGCTCAAAGTGGGCACAATCGCCGATGCGTAAGTGTCATGGCTACCGCTAACTTCGCGAAAGCATAATTCCGTTAGTTTTCGATCAAATTTCATAATTTTGGTGGCGTTATGATCGGAAAAAGATTCTCTATCATTTCACAAGAAAAAATTAATTTTTTTTTTCCAAAAAAATTTTGACCCCAGGAACACTTTCCTGAGAAAGCCTGTCGACCCCCAAAGGGTTAAGAGTATAGCAAGTAAGTTAAGCGATTAAGCAGTAGAAAAAGGACGACACGAAACTAACTCCTCCAATGTTGTTGGAGGTACTATATAGGGCCACTGACAACATATGCCGCATACTGCCAGCATCTCCTCCAAGGTAAGTGTAAATATTTCTTATTTATAAGATGTAAATATTTCTTATTTATAAATTAAAGTGTAAATATTTCCTATTTATAAATTACGTACATTGTTTCAGTGTGACTAGTGGTGGTGGCTGCTGCTGCTGCTAACACCACCACTAGTCACATACGTAATGACATATTTTATTCATTCTAGAGTATATATCATGTTTCTATGTTATTAATATTGTTTATTATGTCATATTAGATGAATTGTGATAGATAAATAAGCCGTAAAGTTGATATTAGCATCATATTGAAGCATTTTGTCCTGTCTCCAAACAATAAACTCGCCTCCCTCTCCCCTCCTCGCCGTTTTACATATGCCAACAAGAGTCTTCAATAAAGGTAATAGTGATTTAAATGTTCATTTAGCCATTTCATTAGTGCTTTATATTTATTTCTCATTGTTTTCTGTATGTAAAACTATAGTTAATCTCTAAAAAATGTATTTTTTGTTAATACTTTTGGGTGTCTGGAACAGATTAATTGGATTTACATTATTTCTTATGGGAAATATTATTTCGGTTTTTGTCATTTTCGGGTTTTGTCAGACTCTCTGGGACGGATTAATCACGAAAACCGAGGGTCCACTGTGTAGATTACAAAGGGTGAAGGTAGGCTTTCAGAATGGATCCTTAAACTACTACACTCAGTTGTATTACAAAATCTACTCTCCTTAAACCCACTAAAAATTCTCTTGTTTTATTTTCAGATAAAACGAAAGACCATCTTTGCTGAAGTAAGTCAAGTTCTTGTTGTCTGGTAATGTAGTTATATTGCCACACATTGAAATCAGTTGATAATCTTAATTTTGAAATTAATAGATAATCTTAATTTCTAAAGGTTTATACTGGTAAGCCGGTGGAAGGCCTCGGTCAGATGACCAAAAGCTCCTCTGGCAGGTCATCATATGACTAAGACCTGTGTCAGGTGTCTTGATGCAGGTCTTAGTCATATGTCCTGTGTCCTGTTGAGTCTTGCCTAACCTCCTCTAATTGAAATCAGTCATATGCACAGTGATTAGTGATGTCAAACTGTACAGTAGTTCTTCGTGTTGCAATTAAAGTTATCACTAATCCTGTAATATAAAGTCTCTGAAAATATGGAACAAAATATGCTAGGGTCACTTGATTCAGAAACAATGGATCAAGTCTGTTGGTTACAGAATTATCTATTATAGTTACAATCACGGTAAAACAATCTCATTTTTATCCACCACGATACCCATTACCAACTACTCATTCTCCACTATTAGTCTGTTATATCGAGTCATACCTTTTCGCAACTATTGTTCTTTCACTGGCAGCTATTTCTGTCTGCTAAATTTATTTGGCTGTTGAGCATTTCTCTGGTAGGCTATTGCATGGAGCCATTGATGCCTCTGCCTGGAGAGAGTACCGGGGGTCAATGCTCCCGCGGCCCGGTCTGTGACCAGGCCTCATGATGGATCAGGGCCTGATCAACCAGGCTGTTACCTCTGGCCGCACGCAGTCCAACGTACGAACCACAGCCAGGTTGGTCAGGTACCGACTTTAGGTGCCTGTCCAGTGCCTGCTTGAAGATAGCCAGGGGTCTATTGGTAATCCCCCTTATGTATGCTGGGAGGCAGTTGAACACTTTTGGGCCCCTGACGCTTATTGTGTTGTTTCTTAACGTGCTAGTGGCACCCCTGCTTTTCATTGGGGGGATGTTGCATCGTCTGCCGAGTCTTTTG
Organism: Cherax destructor; assembly: GCA_009830355.1. Lineage (NCBI taxonomy): Eukaryota > Metazoa > Arthropoda > Malacostraca > Decapoda > Parastacidae > Cherax > Cherax destructor. The sequence continues at coordinate 9,154 of WNWK01049604.1, forward strand.
CTTTCGTAGGGAGTTATTTTCGTGTGCAAGTTTGGTAGTAATTCCTCTAGGATTTTCCAAGTGTATATAATAATGTATCTCTCCCGCATATGATAGAGTGGATAAGGGAGCAATGTGGCAAATGTTGCAAGTGTATGGAATAGGTAGTAAGTTACTGAATGCTGCAAAGAGTTTTTATGATGGTAGTGAGGCTCAGGTTAGGGTGTGTAGGAGAGAGGGAGATTACTTCCCGGTAAAAGTAGGTCTTAGACAGGGATGTGTAATGTCACCATGGTTGTTTAATATATTTATAGATGGGGTTGTAAAAGAAGTAAATGCTAGGGTGTTGGGGAGAGGGGTGGGATTAAATTATGGGGAATCAAATGCAAATTGGGAGTTGACAGTTACTTTTTGCTGATGATACTGTGCTTATGGGAGATTCTAAAGAAAAGTTGCAAAGGTTAGTGGACGAGTTTGGGAGGGTGTGTAAAGGTAGAAAGTTGAAAGTGAACATAGAAGAGTAAGGTGATGAGGGTATCAAACGATTTAAATAAAGAAAAATTGGATATCACATTAGAGAGAGGGATTATGGAAGAAGTGAATGTTTTCAGATATTTGCGAGTTGACTTGTCAGCAGATGGGTTTATGAAGGATGAGGTTAACCATAGAATTGATGAAGGAAAAAAGGTGAGTGGTGCATTGAGGTATCTGTGGAGACAAAAAACGTTTTCCATAGAGGCGAAGAAGGGAATGTACGAAAGTATAGTGGTACCAACACTCTTATATGGGTGTGAAGCATGGGTTGCAAAAGCTGCAGCGAGGAGGCGACTGGAGGCAGTGGAGATGTCCTGTCTAAGGGCAATGTGTGGTGTAAATATGCAGAAAATTCGGAGTGTGGAAATTGGGAGGTGTGGAGTTACTAAAAGTATTTGTCAGAGGGCTGAAGAGGGGTTGTTGAGGTGGTTTGATCATTTAGAGAGAATGGATCAAAGTAGAATGAATTGGAGAGCATATAAATCTGTAGGGGAAGGAAGGCGGGGTAGGGATCATTCTCGAAAAGATTGGAGGGAGAGGGTAAAGGTTTTGTGGGCGAGGGGCTTGGACTTCCAGCAAGCATGTGTGTGTGTGTGTTAGATAGGAGTGAATGGAGATGAATGGTTTTTGGGACTTGACGAGCTGTTGGAGTGTGAGCAGGGTAATATTTAGTGAAGGGATTCAGGGAAATCGGTTATTGATTTAGCCGGACTTGGGATAATGACAGTTTGGAGGGACTATTCTAAACTGTAGTATCTGAGTGCCTCTGCAAAGACAGTGATTATGTATGAGTGAGGTGAAAGTGTTGAATGATGATGAAAGTATTTTCTTTTTGGGGATTTTCCTTCTTTTTGGGTCACCCTGCCTCGGTGGTAGACAGCTGACTTATTGAAAAAAAAAAATCTTTCCTGCCTGCATTCTAGGGAGTACAGGTTTAGGAACTTCAAGCATTCCCAGTAATTGAGGTGGTTTATCGCAGTTATGCATGCCATAAAGGTTCTCTGCACATTTTCTAGGTCAGCAGTTTCACCTGCCTTGAAAAGAGCAGTTAGTGTTTAGCAATATTCCAGCCTAGATAGAACAAGCGACCTGAAGAGTGTTATCATGGGCTTGGCATCCCTGGTTTTAAAGGTTCTCATTATCCATCCTGTCATTTTTCTAGCAGATGTGATTGATACAGTGTTATGGTCCTTGAAGGTGAGATCCTCTGACATGATCACTCCCAGGTCTTTGACATTAGTTTTTCGCTCTATTGTGTGGTTGGAATTTGTTTTATACTCCGATGAAATTTTAATTTCCTCACGTTTTTCTATATCGGAGTAATTAAAATTTCTCATCATTGAACTTCATATTGTTTTCTGCAGCCCATTTAAAGATTTGGTTGATGTCTGCTTGGAGTCTTGCAGTGTCTTCAATGGTGGACACTGTCATGCAGATTCAGGTGTCATCTGCAAAGGAAGACACGGCACTGTGGCTTATATCCCTGTCTATGTCTGATATGAGGATGAGGAACAAGATGGAAGCAAGTACTGTGCCTTGTGGAACAGAGCTTTTCACCGTAGCCACCTCAGACTTTACTCTGTTGACTACTACTCTTTGTGTTCTATTTGTTAGGAAATTATAGATCCATTTACCAGTGCTATATAACTGTATTTTCCAGCACTCAAGACATACGAGTATATAAGACCATGTTTCCAAGCAATTGTAATGTAACATTAATAAACATCTGCTAAAGTGTAACACAAGGCCTACCCTTGACCCCGACCTTGAACATAAGACGCAGGCTGGTTTTCCAAGACTTTTAAAAAAAAAAAAATGCACCTTATATGGTGGAAAATTTGGTAGCTCATCCATGTTTAATAGTATTTCTTTTTTATAATAAGAGGCTTTTAGGTTTAGGGGCTTGAGCATCCAGCAGGCTTGTGTAAGCATGTTAGGTATGAGTGAATGAATGCAAGTGGATGTGCTGCTTTTAGTGTGAACAAGGTAACATTTATGAAGGGAGTGAGGGAAAACTGGCTAGCCAGACCTGAGTCCTGGAGGTAGGATGTACAGTGGCTCCAATCTGAAGTAAGCTGTGGGGAAGTTGTAATCAGAGAGTAATCTAAATTGTGATATCAGAGCACTAGGCAAGAAGTGAATGAATGATGGTGACTTGTGTTTCCTTCTTTGAGTCATCCTATCTTGATGTGAGATGGATCCTGTAGTAAAAAAGAGGAAGTAAGTTTATTGAGGTACAGGCACACACAAATACACTTACACAAATTATCATACATAATAACATATGTGTAAATTACCCACCAATGAAAAGCAGGGACACCATGAGTATGCTAAGAGATAACACAATAATGTCTGGGGCCCAAGACTGTTCAGCTGCCTCCCAGCATACATAAGGGGGATTACCAATAGACCCCTGGCTGTCTTCAAGAACCACAGACACGTTGTGGTTCCAGCGTTGGTTCACATGCGGCCAACAGCAACAGCCTGGTTGATCAGGCCCTGATCCACCACTAGGCCTGGTCACAGACCAGGCCGTGGGGGCGTTGATCCCCGAAACACCCTCCAGATAAAGAAGTCAGACAAAGTGACTTCCATTGGGGTTCTTGACTTATTTCCATCGGAGTTTTATGTGTGGAGAGACAGCTAGTATGTTGTACAATATTTTGATTTATATGTACCTGAGCCGTGCTGTATAACCCCTGTGGTTCAGCGCTTCTTTTGATTAAAATAATAATAATATATGTACCTGAAGTTTACCTGGAGAGAGTTCCGGGGGTCAATGCCACGGAGGCCTGGTCTGTGACCAGGACTCATGGTGGATCAGGGCCTGATCAACCAGGCTGTTACTGCTGGCTGCACACAATCCAACGTACGAACCACAGCCTGGCTGGTCAGGTACTGACTTTAGGTGCCTGTCCAGTGCCTGCTTGAAGACAGCCAGGGGTCTATTGGTAATCCCCCTTATGTATGCTGGGAAGCAGTTGAACAGTCTTGGGCCCCTGACACTTATTGTGTTGTCTCTTAACATGCTAGTGGCACCCCTGTTTTTCATTGGGGGGATGTTGCATTGTCTGCCGAGTCTTTTACTTTCGTACGGAGTGATTTTTGTGTGCAAGTTTGGTACTAATCCCTCTAGGATTTTCCAAGTTTATATAATCATGTATCTCTCCTGCCTGCATTCTAGGGAGTACAGGTTTAGGAACTTCAAGCGTTCCCAGCAATTGAGGTGTTTTATCGCAGTTATGTGTGCCGTGAAGATTCTCTGCACATTTTCTAGGTCAGCAATTTCACCTGCCTTGAAAGGTGCTGTTAGTGTGCAGCAATATTCCAGCCTAGATAGAACAAGTGACCTAAAGAGTGTCATCATGGGCTCTGCATCCCTGGTTTTGAAGGTTCTCATTATCCATCCTGTCATTTTTCTAGCAGGTGCAGTTGATACAATGTTATGGTCCTTGAAGGTGAGATCCTCTGACATGATCAC
>WNWK01049605.1:0-13146 GCA_009830355.1 Cherax destructor
CCTTGCATTTATCTACATTGAACTGCATCTGCCCTTTTCTGACCAGAATTAAGTTTGTCTAAATCTTCCTGAAGTTCAAAGACATCTATGTTTGAATCAATTATCCTACCTATTTTGGTGGCAAATTTGTTTTATCACTAGAAATTTCCCCTCATCAAGGTCATTGATATATATTAAAAAAACAATGGGCCTAAGACTGACCCCTTGGGAACACCATTGTTACAAGTCCCCATTGGGATTTAACCCCATTTATGCACACTCTCTGCTTCCGGGAGCCAACTGATCCATGACAGCACTTTTCCCCAACCCAATGAGCTGCCATTTTTTTAAAACAGTCTCTGGTGCGGTACTTATCAAAAGCCACTAAAGTCTAAATAAACAATATCGAATTCTTTATCGTATCAAAGCCCAAAAGTTTTACTGTATGTTCTCCAAGAACCTATACCCTTCTGTAGTGGGGAGACCAAACTGAGCTGCATAATCCAAATGAGGTCTCACTATGATGTATAGAGCTGTAAAAAAAATTTTTTAAAAAAAAGGTTTATTGATGAGTGGAATAGTCTGCCTAGTGGGGTATTAAGCAAACCAGAGTAGTTTAAAACGGGATAGATAAATACATGGGGAAAGGGGGTTGGATGGGAGGGGGACTTGACATAAGTTATAAAAGTTATTTTGAGACATTGAAAATTGGGTTTGAGCAAATATTCTGTTAGGGGGAGGTTTTGGAAGGACCTGCCTGTATAGGCCAACAGGTCTTGCAGTTTCCCCCTTTTTTATGTTCTTTTTTTGTTTTATGCCATAGAGTGCCACCCCCCCCCTTCCCGAACTTCTGTCTACTTTGGGAAAAATTTAAAAACCCCGAATGTAACATTTTGAGGAATTGAAAATTTTCAGTAGGGAAAAACCCGTGGGGAGGGGAGTGAACATCAGTAAGCAAGGCTTACTCTAAGAATTAAGTATTTGTTGATAGAATTTTTTTGTGTGTCAAAAAACTTTCAGATACCATTTGCTATTCCAATTGTTTATGAATGGTTCAGAAAACCCGACGATTTGGGAAAATTAGACACATATGCATAAGGGCTAATTTAATTACAATTGTTTTTTTTGTGCCAACACTTTCTGATACCCCCGTAATGTGTTTATTAAATTGTAAGTGGTTATTTTCTGGGTATTTTTACTTCCACCTTGAGCCATGTATACAAAAGGGCCAGGCAGGGGACTAAATTAAATAACCTATTGATGTTATCATTTTTTTTGTGGAGAGTCAAGCCCTGATAAGGGGGGCCTACTGCTCGTGTTTTCAGCCATTTTCCCTAAGAGCCAGTCTTATCAGGGCCCCATCTTGTTTTAACTATCCTGTATTATTTCTCACTGGGTTTTTCCTGCTCTAACCCAAACCCTTGGTTTTTTACCCTTTCCCATGACTATCGTTTCTTTTATCCCCTTTCCCCTATTAAAAGAACAGGTGGAAAAACATACTCCAAAGAGAATACCCCCGATAAAGTCTATTCTCCCATATTCTAGTAATGTTCCCCCTTTTTTTTGATCTCTACATTCCCATATATTTTTGTATCCACTCCAAGTCCTACCTGAGGGAAAAAGACAATATGGCACGTCTGGGCTCTGTCGACCCCCGGGGGGGCTGGGGTATAGCCGCATTTCAACCCACCCCAGATATACTAAGTGAACCCCATCCATCATGTTTCTGTTAGCATCACCCTTTTTTTTATGAGCTTTGGTGTTATTATACCATGGGCTTTCTCAAGATGGTCCAAGACTACAAGCTACAGTCACATATGTAACATTTGAAGGGGAAATTTTTTGCTCCATGGGAGCGTTGGTGTTTTCCCCCAAGGTGACCCCGAGAGGGGAACTATGGGGTCCCAGGCAGGGGAGGTGACCTCGTGTCTCTGGGTTGAAGACTTGGGAAAGGGGTGCCCCGAGGCATTTTTCCTTTTAAACCCTTCCCCCAAATTTTTTTGGGAAGCCCTTTGAAAAAAGCCCAACCCGTTTCCCGAGGGAAAAATTTTGATTGAATCCGTATTGTTAATTTGTTTATGGCAAGTCCCCGTTTTCCAATCGGCCCCCGACAACCAACTCGTCTGAAAAAAACAGGAAACATTGGATTGGTACAAATTTCAATTTCCCAAATTCAAAACTTCATAATTTTTGTAAAATTTTTTTCGACATATTGAACAGTTTAACATGTCGGACAAAGGTTAATTTAAAAGGGAACCAATACAAGGGAGTATTTTACATAGTTAATCTTATTAGATAAATGACGTTATTGTTACATTAACAATAATAATAACAAGTGTATCAATGAAGCTATCATGTTTTAAATGTAAAAAGTTACTTTCAAATATCCCTTACTGACAGGCTGATAAGGGGGGGAAAAAAAAAAATGCTAGTGTAGCTTACCTTCAGAAGGACAAATGGGAAAAAGTAAACACTGAGACAAATCAAACTGGCAAATATTCACCTCGTCAAGCCCAGTTTTGCAATCGACCCCCCTTTCGACTCATCTGAAAAATAAAATGTTTTCAGAGAACCTCTCCGCTAATTCCATGATTAAAAACTTAATTTCAGTAGTTCAAAACCTTCACAGTTATTTATATTTTAATTTCTTGAAATACTGAATGCTATTGAGAAAAGTTCATAATACTAACCAACAGTCATTGTCATTTGACGCTGCATATTTTTTCAAGTAAATTGTCGTTATTGTTATATTGATAATAATATTAATTAAAAAATGAAGCTTCACAAAAATATATGATAAAAAAAAACAAGTTTGAAATGTAAAATCATGTATTGATGAAGCATTTGCTAAATGGGAAGTAAAAGGGGTAACCATAACTGTTATAAAACCCTTTCTCATTATAAAATTAGCAGCATTTTTTTTAAAAGTTAACATTCAATGCATTCCTATACTGACATAAAACATGTACTGTAATTACCTTTTATAGGAGTTGCAGGCCGATGTAATAATTGAGACATCAAACAGGTTGTGATCCTGCCGTTCACTGGGTTTTGTAAATTAGGTTCGAACTTCTCCATAGTCTTGGCAAATTTTAATTGAAGAGAATAGAGGCGTCAGAAGGAGTTGAACAGCGTATTTTGGGGTTTTAGAGTTATAGGTCTGTAAATATCTAACAGAGACTTTGTTCTTAGTACAAATGTCTTTCTTTAAATTTTTTTGTCTGTGTCATAGGCAGTCAGAGAGAATAGTCTACATGTTTAGCAATGACCGTACTTTTTGGCACGGTGTTTAAAGATTTTAAGTTGAGGTTCACCCGTGATCGGGAAAAAAAATTTTCGGGATGGTTAGTGGCATCAGAATTGAGTATTTGAGGTTAGGAGAAAGAATTGGGTTTTTGGGAAAAGGTAGGGAGGCCTTGGAGCAGGAGAGGGCGGTAGAGGGGGAGTGGGGAGGGGGGGGGGGGGCACGAAGGCATCATCTAGTTGAAAGATGTGGCGGTGACAAAGGCCCCTGTGAGGCAAGTACGTGTGGAGTAGTAGACACGCGTACTTGCCTGGCTATTACTTTTTAATTAAAATTTTCTTGAGAGTCTGACACTGGAGGCAGGACACAGGAGGTGAACTGTGCTTTATGGGGCACTGTTTCCCCGGGGGGAGAGCCAAACTGGCTGTGAGCGGCGAGGAGAGGCACCACTGGCTGTATGGCTTGGAGATTTCCCAGGCAGCAACAGGTGTGCAGGGAGGTTACCTGCCCTTGGGTAGGCAGCCCCGGGGCCCTTCCTGGGGCGCGGGGACACTGGGAAAGGGGAACTTTTAGCTTGGGGGGGCGATGTATGCCCGAGAAAATACCCCCAGAAAGAAACACCAATAACGAAGAACCCGGGGAATCACCCCCTTATCTATATTTCAAAATTTTTAAACCAGAACAACTTTTCCGAAGCAACCCTTTTGGCCAAGAAACTTCTTAACCCCTTTATCCCATAGAACTCAAAAGGGAAACCCCCTGGGGTCCTTTAAGTCACACAAGGTTTTAAACTATCACACTACTTTGAAGAGTGTACACAGCTTTCCCCCACCTGAACTTTCCCCCACCTGACAAAATTTTTTATAAATCCCCCGTTATTTTTTTCCAGGCACATCTTTTTTGGACTTTTTCCCCACTGCGTGGGCGAAACGTTTAAAAAAAAGGTCATATTATACTGCTTTTTTTTTTTTTTTCCAAAACCTAGCTTGGCTGGGTGCTTGGTTTTTGGGTTGTTTGTCCCGGGGGTTGGCGTCAGGGATTTTTTTTTTACCACGAGGGGGGGCCAAAACGCGGGCAACCCCGGGGGGGTTTACTAACCTCGGCTTTTCTAATCCTCGTGAGTTACAATTTTCTTTATGCTTCATACTAAGAACATAAAAATGGGGGGAACACTGAAGAAGGCCTACTGGCCCATACAAGGCAGGCCCAAAAAAACCCCCTAAAGTTTACCCCGTACTCACAAACACTAAAAAAACCCCCCCCCTCCCACTCATATAATTTTTTTTAAACCCCCCCGGTCCTAGCCTCTATCACCCTAAAGATTGTTCCACGCATCTCAACTCTTTTAAAAAAACCAGTACTTGCCTATGTCCTTTCTAAATCTAAATTTATCCAATTTAAATCCTTATTTCGGGTTTTTTCCCCTTGGGGTTTAAATATCCCAGTATTTTTTAATATCTCCTTTTTATGCCCCCATCCCCCCACTTGTACACCTCAATGATACCCCCCCTCATTTCATCCCCCCAGAGAGTGGAAAATTCAATGCTCAAAAACCCTATCTTCATAAGAATTTCTTATACTGTAAATCATTTTAGTCATTCTTCTCTGTATTTTCCCCCAAAATCTATACCCTTTTCTGCGAAGGGGAAAAACTGAGCTGCAAAACCCCAAATGAGGTTTCACTAGTGATGTATAGTGCTGTAAAATAATTTGGGGACTTTTTGCTTATACTTCTTGAAATAAATCCTAGTAATCTTTAAAATTTTATTGCGCACACTTGGCCCCTTTTTTTTTTTTGGTTTTTTAATTTCTTTTTTACCATGACCCTTTTTTTCCATTCTGTGTGATGGGCCTACTTCACCTATTTAAATAAGTGCCCCCGGGGCCTTGGTGGAAAACGGACGGGTAAAACCCCCTGGTGGAGGAGAAAAGAAACTTTTTTTTTCTACAAGATGGCAGAAAAACCAGTAGAGTTTTTACTGGGGCTTGGGGTTTTCCCCTGGGAAGCCGTGTTCCCAGCAATGCCGACGTTCTCTTGCCTTTAATTTTGAGAGAAAAATTCAAGATATTTACAGGGACATTTGGGGATACCCCGGGGAATGGATCTGCCAGGGTTTTTGTCAATTTGGGGATCTGGCAGTGTTCTAAAGGGGGGTCGACAGGTATGGGGAGAAAAATCGTAATCAACACAAATTGGGGAGGTACGTCCGGGATGTGTCGGCACTACTTGTGGATACGGCTAAAAAATTTCCTTTTTGGGAAAAAAGAGGTAACATCAGACAGGTTTTTTGCCAGTATGGGGTCATCCATCCCCCCCCTTGGGGGAAAAGGGCCCATGGGCCTATGCGGAAAAAGCCGGGGGGGTTCCCCCTTAAAAAAAGCCCCCGAGGCGGCAAAAAATTTTTTGTTGTGATGGGGCTTCCTTCCCAGGTGTACGGATGTATCCCCGGACAGCAGGGGGCGTGTCGACTATGCGGCGGCATTGGGGATATGGCAAAAGTGTGTGGGACGGGATACAAGGGAAAAACTGAGGTGGGGGCGCGGGCGGACAAAACCAGGTGCCCAGGGGAAAAGGTGCTTTTGGGGGACACCTGTGGTAGAAATAATGGCGAATCCGGGTTTATAAAGGGGGTGATGCTGTTGAAGGGGAGTGAGGAGGCCGGGTTTGGCGGTTTCCCCAGGAGTCTCCGGGTTTAGACAATGGAGGCGGCTGGGGTCACCCTGAAAAAGCCCCCTGGAGGATGGGACTGATTTCCCAGACCCAAGTCTTGAGGACCTGAGGAGGATTCGGGGTAGTCCATTCCGGGGGGGGTTTCAGAGAAGGGGGAATCGGATGGAGATGTGGAGAGTCAGGGGGTGTGGGTGTTGATGGTCCAAAATGGCCCCAAATGCAGGTCAGGGTTTGGGGAGAAGTGGAGGGGGCATAGGTCTCCGGGGAGGGGTTGGAGTTTGTGAGTGAGTCACGTAAGAGGCCAAGTGGTGAGGCTGACGATAAAGTAAAATTTCACCAGGACAGAGGTCCAGAAAAAAGGGGCCCGGGGACATAGCTAAGGGGGGAAGGGGGGCCAAGGGGAAAGGTGGAGGTAGAAATGGAAAGGGGGGCCGAGGGTTTGGTGGTATTTTGCTGGGGAGCCAGGATGTGGGGCCCCAGAGGAAAACCCCATTGCGGGGAAATTTAAGTTTTTGAATATGAATGTCAATGGCCCCCGAGCGGGGTTAAAAAGGAAATGGGTGGGGGAACATGAGACCTATGAATGTAGATGTATGCTTCCTACAGGAACATAATTATAGGTGTGGAAGGGAATTAATGTTAAAAGGGTTTAAAGGGTTTTATACAGGAGGTTCAAGGAAAAGGAGGGGGGGGAGGGGGGGGGTCGGGAGAAACCCTTTTTTATCTGAAAACATGGGAGGAGGGGGGGGGGGGAGAATTGTTGGGTTTGGGAAAGGGAGTGGGGGGATATTAAAAGGGGTGTTTTGGGGGTTTTACAGCCGGTGAAAAAGATCGTAGGGTTGGGGGTTTTGGGCCCAAAAAGATTTAGTCTATGCCTTAAGGGCCTTCCTTTGGGTTTCTATTGTAGCGGGGTGATTGGAATTGATAATTAGGGGGAAGGATGTCGACCCAGGGGGGCGGGATGTTTTTGGGGTGCCTTAAGGGAATTTTGGGGGCAGTGGGGGTGGTGGATGTGGTACAGGGTGGGGGGGGGAAAGTGGAACACACCTTTAACGGGGGGGGGATAAGCACGGGTTGTCAGGTTTATGTTAACGGGATATACAGGTGGGCAGTGTAACCTGGGGGGGGAAAAGGGTTTTCCCCAGATCTTGGGGGGTGTTTTGGTTGAGTTAGGATGGGGGTGCAGTTAAGCCCCTGGTTTTGGAAATTGAATGTGCGTTTGCTGCAGGGGGGGGGAATCTGGGTTTTTTGGGGAATGGTGGGGAAGATTGGGGGGGGGGGGAATGGTATCGAGGATGTTGTGAAATGGGGGATACACGAGCAAAGGTGACAATCGGGGTTTTTTACATGTGGATGGGGTCAAAAGGGGGGAAAGGGGTTGGGGGTGGGGGAAGCAGAGGTATTTGGAGGAGCAGTTGGGGAGTGTTATAAGGGGTGGGGAGGTACCTGCAGGAGGGGGTGGGAACTGCGGGGCCCCAATTGGGAAATTCAAAATGAAAATTTTCATGCCATTGGGGTTTGGGGGGTTTTTTGGAGGTTTTTTTAGGGGGAAAACCCCCTCATTTTGGTTTTTATTAAATTTGAACGAGGAAAAAGGCATGACAAATCCCCAACAGTGGACGAGGATTTAGAGGGGAAAAGGGTGGTCAGGTGATATTAAAACACTGAGGGCATGTTTTTAAAAATAGGATAAATGGTTTCAGAAAAGTTGCAGAAGGGGTTATATAATCAGGAGGCATGGGTTTTTCGTTTTAGGTAGCATCTTAGAAGGATTAGTGGGGGAGGACGGAAAAAGGTTTTGGGGAGGGCGCATTCTGGGGAAAAAAGGGGGGGAGGGGGGGCAGGGGCTTGGAAGACCCGGGTTTGGGGGGGGATTTTAGGCTTTGACTCAGGGGGGGGTTTTTTGAAGAGGTATTGGTGAGGGTTTTCAATGGTATGAATTAAAGGGGGAAGTATGAGAAAAGAAGCGAAAGGGATAGTGGTTTTAATCCCAAGGGCCGGGGGGTTGGGGGGACATTAAAGGTATATAGAGCGATAACCTTACTCTGTTTTGACTATAATTTTTTTGCGCGTATATTGGTGAATCTTTGAAGAAAGTATTAAATAATATTTTAGGGGGGGGGAGTAGGATTCCCCTGGACGTAGTATGAGGGGGGGCCCCTGAGAATAAAAGGGTTTGTTGAAGGTAGGGGGGGGAGTGGGGGGGGTTTGGGTTTTTGGGAAACTGCCTATAACAGCATGAATGGGGGGAATGTTGCAGGGCATATTATTGAAAGGGGGGGGTTTGGGGAGGAGGTGGGTGGGTGGGGGGGGGTTTTTGGCGGGGAAAGGGGGGGTGCGGGGAACGGGGGGGGGGATTAGTGGGCATGGGAGGGGGGGGTGCGGCAGGGTGCCCTTTTTCCGCTCCTGTTCCATGTCTGGGGACCCCTTTTTTTTGATTTTTGCAGGGGGGTGGGGGAGGGGGGGGGCCCCAATGTCCCCCCTATCTTGGGTTTTGGAAAGACACCACTATCTTGGGGGGAAGTTTGGGGGCTGGGCAATTTAAAAAAGATAATAGAGATTTTTGGGTTGGCTACGGGGTGAGTGCAAATAGGGAAAAAGAAATTGTTAGAGGGGAACGGGTGGGGTGGGGGGTTTGGGGCAGGGGTTTGGGGGGAATACAGTGGGGAGGATAAAAATTTTGGTGTTTTTTTTTTTTTAAAGTGCCCTGTTTTTACCGGGAAATTTTTTGGGATTTTAAAAAGCTGTGGGTAGGGATGGCAGGATGGGGCCGGGGGAAAACTCTTTGCAAAGGAAAACAATTTTTGGGAAATGCATTGGGGTTTTTAATGGGTGGAAATTTTGGTTTATCCTCTCGGAAATATTCGGCAGCAAAAGGGGTTTTTGTTTTTTTTGGGGTTTTGGGGAAACATTGTTTAGAAAGTGGTTAAGCTAGTGGGAGGAAGGGGTGGGGGTACCTCTGAGGGGGGATTTTTGGGGTTTACTTAGGGGGGCCAAAAGGGGGGGGGGGGGGGGTGAAGTGGGGGAGGGTTATGAGGGGGGCAGGGGTGGTGGCATGGTAAGGGTCTTCAGGTTTGTGAGGCACTCTTGCGACATTTTTAAAGTAGGGCCGGTCCCTGGTGCGGGGGTTAAGGTTGCAAAAAGGGGTTTGGGAAATGGGGGGTTGAGATACAGGGAAGGGGGCTTATCCCCAAAGGGGGTTGGGGGGACGTGGTTTTTGGGTTAAAATTAAAAAATTCAAACCAGGGTGCGGGAAAGGGGGTTTGGGGTTTTGCATAATATATTGGCATCCGAGCTCAACTGACCGGTCTAATAAAGGGGCCCAAAAAGGCTGTGGATTTTGAAAAAAACTTTTCATGTTATATATTTTGCGGGGGTTTTGGGTAGGGTTGGAGTGGTTGGGGGGGGTAATCAGGGGGGGGGGGGGGGGAGGGTTTTTTTGTGTTTTGGTTTTGGTTTTTTTGTTGCAGGTGTCCTAGGGTAAAGGGGGTTGGGGTTTGTTTGGTTTTGGAAAATTTATTTTTTAACGGGGTTTTGGGGGTTGAAGGGGGGGAAACGCCTTACGCCGGTTTTTAAACAAAAATAAAATAAAAGGCTTTAGGTCAAAAGGATGGGAAAAGGGGTTTTTGGGGGGTATAGGCAGTTGACAATGGGGGGTTTATTGGGGGAAAGGGATGGGGAAGGACAAGGGGGTTGGTTTTCCGGGGGGTTTTTTAAAATTTTGATTAGGGGGGATGCATAGTATGAGAGGGGGGGGGAGGCGGGGGTGGGGTTAGGGGTTTTTTGGGAATTATGATGACCTTGATGGGGGGGGAATGGTAGGGGGAAAGGGTCAGGGGGAAAAAAATGGGGGGTTTGTCTTTTGGACAGGGGGTACTTGGGAAAAGGGTGGGAAAGTAAGTGTATGTGAGGGGGTTTTTTTGCATTTAGTTGTATCACCTGATGTTTCACCTATAATAGTTTGTTTTTCGTTTTTTTCCCTTTATTTATATATATATACAAAGGAAAAAAAATCATTCTGGTTATATGTATTCTTCATTCCCCCCGTATATTGATCAGGTTGTATGTTTCAGTATACATTTTGTTCATATATGTATATTAAAGGGCGGTTGTGTACGGGCGAAATAATGGCCAATTTGGTTCGACATTTGTCAAATTGTTTCCCAATTTTTTTGTAAACCCAAAAGAGATGGGGAGGGGGTAAAAGGGGGGGTTTCCCCAATTTTCCCCAATTTGGGGTTTAATAATATACATTAAAAATTATTTTACCAAACGTTTCCCCCCTGATGAATGTAATAGTAAAATGGTAATTTTTAAATTTTTTTGGGGGTTTGGGGTTGTAGGGTGGTCAATTTTTGGGGGGTTTTTCCTTGTGTTATTAAAAACATAACGTGTTTTTGTTTTTTGGAGTAAGTACCAAGATTTCCTAAATATGTAATTTTAAATTGTTAAGTTTTTTTGTCAAAATGCATTTATTTTTTTCCAAAATTGGATGTTTTACGTTCGGTTTTATTTTTTTTCTTTTAACCTATTTGATAAAAAGGGGCCATATTGATTTTTTTGTGCATTTTTTTTAAAATTAAAATAAAAAAAAAAGCCAATTGTTATGGGAATGGGGACATTTAATGTGCAAAAATTTTTTTTGGGGTAGGTAAGGGGAAGGGGGTCATTTTTTTTAATTATCGATTATGATGTTAAATAAATTACGTGTTTCTTACGGGCAGTTAGAATTGTTCATGATCCAATGATATGTATTTTTATATTGTCTTGTGCTTTATTGTCAGTATGTTGCATTGTTTTTGGGGGTTTATTGTATTTTTTTTTTTTTAATTGGAATTTTAAACCCGAGATTCATGTGTGTTTATACACATGGGGGTTTGGTTTTTATTATTGTAATATCCTGTACGGGGTTTAAAAGGGGCAAAATTTATTTTTTGTGTATGTATAAAGTCTTTTAAATAAAATAAAAAAAATTTATAAATTAGGGGGGGTATTTTCTTACCAACATTTATCTGACACTTTTCAGACCAAGGGGTTAAAATTTTCCAAATCCTCCCCGAGTTCACTGGTATCCTCCTCAAAAAAGAATTCATCCTATTTTTGTATCATCAACAAATTTACTCCGGGACTTGTTCCTTCCCCAAGGTCATTTATGTAAATTATGAACAACAATGGGGGCCAAACTGAAACCTTGGCCTTTCCAGTGACTAATCCCCATTCAGATTGTGAGGGGAAAATCCATAGATAGGAGTGATGAAAGTGGAAAAAGGATGTAGAGTGATGGTTGAATGGTAGTTTGCTTGTTGGGGGGGGGGAGTGTCTGGGGCTGCTATACGCCTCCCCCTTTTCCCCCGGTGAGGGGGAATGCTGGGGGCCGGCCACAGGTTGAAATCACTCGACGACCTTTTCCCCACCTCCCCCGTAAGTACTTTCACATCTGTTTTTATCTTAATTATTTTTTTCAAGAGCTTTACTCTTTAATTTGTTTGGGGGTTCACTCAGTTGGGCAACATTAACTTCTGCTCTGCCCTGTCTTGGCTTTTGGAAGGTTATTTGTTACAGTTTCACCATTTTTTTTAAAAAAAATTATGTCTACTATGTAAATTAATGCTAGAGTGGTGAGTAATTTTTTTGGGTTTTTTCACAGTCTTTGTTTCCACACGGGGGCATCGGATTCCCCAAAGGTGAGTGGGGGGGCCGCGACTACCAAGTTAGAAACAGTCATTAACACCCTTCCCCTTCCCCCACGCCAGTAGTTCCTAAGTCCACCCCAGAAACCTCAGGAAATTTTTTTTTTTCCAGGGGGGAACCTTCCCCAGTCCCTGATATCATTTGTGACATTGTGGATGTGGAAAAAGTTGGAAAAATTTTTAAACTTTTATGCAACCCCACCACCACTACCACGGGGGCTAACATGGATTCATTGCTTCTTTGTTAACAAGATCAACACGTGTAAATATCTTAACTTTTTGGTCAGATATATATTTTTTTTTTTTCATTTTTCTTAAGATAGGATTATTATAGCCATATTTTCGTATTTATTATTTACCTTTTTTTTTAAATTAGTGTTTATTTTTCTTGTTATTATTGTTTTTTCCAAAAAACTTTTCCCCAAAATTGGCAACAACCTTCACCAATTTGACCCCATTAATGGAAACTCTGCTTTCTATTGGTAAAACCCTGCCTCTATCCATGCTAGAACTTTACCTCCCTCTGAAAATTCCCCCCCTTTTTTAAGAAAACTCTTGTGAGGTACTCTATCGAAGGCCTTACTGAAACCAAATTTTAAATATATCATATTATTTATCACTGTTTACTTGCCTCAAATGTTTTATTGAAAAAAATCAGTAAATTTGTCAGGCAAGGAAAGACCCCCCTCGTAAACCCATGCTGAGATTCATTATTAAAATTATGTTCTTAAGGTGACTTCTAATATCAGCTATAATTGATTCTAATAATTTGTCTACTATGAACGTGAGGCTTATTGGACGGGAATTTGATGGAATTGACTTATCCCCTGATTTGAATATAGGAACTACATTAGCTATCTTTCCCTCTCTAGCACAACACCAGTTAGGATGGGCGTTTAAACACATTTGGGGGGTTTGGGTGACTAAGTTCCATCTTGCATTCTTTTTAAATACCCTGGGAAAAAAACTCTTGGTCCCCGGGGGCTTATTTTGCTTCAGTTTTTCTATCTGATAAAAATGTCCCTCGTGACAGTAATAAGTTAATTTTAATTTTCAGGAACTGAATAATTTTAATTTTTGGAATCTCAATTTCGTCTTGTGTAAAAACTTTACAAAAAAAATTCATTAAATAGAGAACACATTTCCCGTTTCCGCCCGCTATTCATTCCCAATTTTCCCGAGGTCCTACCTTTTCCCTCACCTTCGTCCTTACATTTAAGGGGGGTGAGCCGGGAATTTTCCTTTTTTTTTTATGCAAATATTTCATTGGGGGAAAATAGTCTTTGAATTAAGCAGCATTTAAAAAATTTTGACACTGAGTTTTTAGTGACGTTTTTCCTTAGTTATATAGAAAAAAAAAGCCCTATTTATAGACTTATGGCAATCCCTCTCCTACAAAATTTGGGAAGACATACAATGTTCTAATTTAGATCAGATGAAAGAGGAAGAGTTAGGGGTATGGGAAATAGAGAGCGGGTTGAGCTTCTTTTCAATAGATTGATTATACGAATTATTGAAATACGTGTTTTTTTTTTTAAATTTTTTTTGGGAAAAAAAAAAAA
>WNWK01049606.1:0-13146 GCA_009830355.1 Cherax destructor
CTTATCCTTCTTTTTTTTGTTCTTATCCACTTGCCTTTTTGTTCATATCCATTCATTCTTGTTCCTTGTTCTTATCCATTCTTGTTCCTTGTTCTTATCCATTCTTGTTCCTTGTTCTTATCCATTCTTGTTCCTTGTTCATATCCATTCATTCTTTTCCCCTTGTTCTTATCCATTCTTGTTCCTTTTCTTATCCATTCATTCTTGTTCCTTGTTCTTATCCATTCTTTTCCTTTTCTTATCCACTTGTTTTTTGTTCATCCACTTGTTCCTTGTTCTTATCCATTCATTCTTGTTCCTTGTTCTTATCCATTCTTGTTCCTTGTTTTTTCCCCATTCATTCTTGTTCCTTGATCTTATCCATTCTTGTTCCTTGTTCTTATCCATTCTTGTTCCTTGTTCTTATCCATTCTTGTTCCTTGTTTTTTGCTCCTAGCCACTTAGTTTTTTTTTTGATATCTGATATCAATAACAATGTATAAAACACTGGGATGTGTATTTCTTATATTGTACACTGAGATGTGTATTTCTGTATATATATACACTGAGTTTTTATTTTGTATATATATACACTGAGATTTTATTTCTGTATTATATAATATTGTATATCTTTGATATACACTGAGAGGGTTTTTTTTGTATATATATACACTGAGATGTGTATTTTTTGTATATATATACACTAAATGTGTTTTCTGTGTATATTTATTCACTGAGATGTATATTTTTATATATATATATATATATATATATATATATATATATATATATATATATATATATAAAAAAACTGATGTGTATATCTTTTTATACAGTGAGATTTTATTTTAAAATGTCATGTAAATTTTTTAAAAATTTCCTTTAAAAATCTCAATATACTCATATTGTAAACTATTTAAAAATTCTTACCATTTAGTTTAAATTAAAATTTTAAACCCCAAAATGCCCTCTTTTGGGGGGGCTTTTGGATGTACACCCTAACATCTCATAACCCATTGAATTTTTTGTATCATGTCCAAATAAACTATTACTATTACTCTTACTATATAGAATATATTAAACATCTGTAGAGATAGGCTTAAACCCCACTAACCTATTTTTTAATTTTTCTTTTTTTTTTAAAAACTGGCCTAGTCTGTAGGGGAATTTTTTTAATTGAAATCTGGCAATGAGTTATTACATGGTGTTGTTGAGGACTGTATACTGGAAAGGAGGAGAGAGAGAGAGAGAGAGAGAGAGAGAGGAGAGAGAGAGAGAGGAGTGAGGGAGTGAGTTTAGATTCCACCCAAAACTATTTTTGTAAAACTATCTACTTGTGTTTACGTTCAAATATCACGTATTATCGGGAAAAACCCAAGTCGAAAAAAAACTACTGTTAGTGAATAAACAGAAGGGTTAATGGGGTTCGAACAGTATCCTTGAAGAGGAGGTCCCACTGAGCCAGGCTCAGAAGGAGACTTCCCCCCCAGACCACTCTATCCCAGTATAGAACCCCCCGAACCTGGGTTTTCCCCGTATGGCCGAATTGGTAGTACATCACCCCGAACCCCCAGTCCCGACTAAACCCCGACAAACCCCGGTCCCATACAGCAGCCCAGACCCTCTGGTCCCAGTATACAGTCCAGACCCTCTGGGCCCAGTACTTCAGTCCCCACCACCCGGTCCCTACTAGCACCCCAGACCACTCTGGGCCCATTTGTAGTCCAGACCACCTGGTCCCAGTACGCAGTCCAGACCATCTGGCCCAGTACTAACCCCAGACCACCTGTCCCAGTACTAGAACCCCGACCCCCCTTTCCCCGCCCCAGCCCAGACCACTTGGCCCAGTACTATCACCCCAGACCCTCAGTCCCAGTCAGAACCCCAAAACCCCCCTGGGCCCAGTACTAGCACCGCCACTCTGGGCCCGTATACCCCCAGACCACTCTAGTCCCAGACTAGCCCCGACAACCCCGGTCCCAGTACAGCACCCAGACCACTTGGCCCAAATTTAGTCCAGACCACTTGGTCCAGTACTAAGGGCCAGACCACCTGGTCCCCTACACCCCAGACCACTCTGCCCAGTATAGACCAGCCACCCGGTCCCAGTACTGCAGCCCCGACCACCCGGGCCCAAATACCCCAGACCCCTCAGTCCCAGCAGAACCCCAAAACCCCGGCCCAGACTGCACCCGACCCCTTGGGCCCAGTACTATACCCCAGACCACTCAGTCCCAGTACTAGAACCCCAGACCACCCTGGTCCCAGTACAAAATTTCAAAACCCCGACCTCTGGTCCCGTACTACGTCCAGACCACGTAAATCAGTGCTAGTACTGGTTGCACCACAGCGCTAGGTCTACATCAATGGCTCCCGCTATCAGAATTAATTACCCATTAATTATGATTTTGTTCTTAAGACCCTCAAAAAAATTGTTAATTGTTGAAAAAATTGGTGTGATGTAGATCTTCGGGGGGGGGGGGTGGGGGGTTGCTGGAGGGTGGTGCAGGGGGGATAGGCCTCTGTGGTATGAGGGGAAGGGGGTAACTTGGTCCCCCCCGGGGCCCATTCTGCCTTCATAAAAACCAGCTCTGAGCTTCCCCCGGAAAAAAAATCCCTTTCCCCCCCCTAACTTTTCCCTTTAAACCTCCCCTTTTTTCTTTTTCTTTTTAAATTTTCGCCCTTTTTTTTTGAGGCGCCGCTCCGAGGGTACTTTTCATATTTTTCATAGCAATTCCGCCACTGTTGACGGCAATTTTGGTTCTAATTAAACCCGGTGTAAAGGTGGTTTCTGGGCCCCGCATTTGCCTAGAGATGCAAACAAAAACCCATCGTTAGTTTTCCCGGGGGGTATTTTCCACGGGGCGGGAGGGGTTCCCCTCCTGCTCCCGACTCTTCTTGGCCTGGGGGCAAAACCCTGACAGCTCTTCATTCCCCCGTTTCTTTTATGGAATGCAGTCTTGTCTTTACCCTTACCCTGTGCCAATCTCCTAAAATTGTCTGGCCCTTGTTGACCTAGCAGTAAATAGGTACCTGGGTGTTAGTCGACTGGTATGGGTTGCATCATTGGAGACATATAGATAAGTCTTACACCTAGTACCCCTGTTGACATGGCAGGAAATAGGTACTTTGGTGTTAGTCAACTGTTGTGGGTTGCGTCCTTGGAGACGTATAGATAAGTCTTACACCAAGTACCCCTGTTGACCTAGCAGTAAATAGGTACCTGGGTGTTAGTCACGTCCTGGAGAGAAGGGACGGAGGAATCATGGTATACCTTACATAGTGCTAGGCTTTGAAATGAGCTGAGGTAGGATAACAACTCTTAGCCTGTAAATGAGCCGAGGTATCATGAATGCTTGCAACCTGTAAGTTACCAAAGTATGGTAACGCCGAGTAGTACTAAGAGAAACGTATGTGTTGATCAAGACGTTAAGGCAACGTTTCGTCACAGGTAGTTTCTATAATGGTAATAGATACCGACAATTTTTTTAGAAAGATACGTAACAAACACTAGGATATATTTCTTATGTTGGAAATGGTATAAAATACCATCATGTTGATGATTAAGACACATGTGCAACATTGGGTATTTTTATTGTTGAAACGTTTCGCCCACACTGGCTTCTTCAGTCAAATACAAAGGCAGCAGTAGTAATGAAATAAAGTGTAATCAGTCCATCAACCTTGGAGAAAAAGTATTTGAGGTGGTCAGTCCCTCAGCCAGAAAACAGTGATTGGCATCACTGTTTTCTGGCCTCTTGGGCCTTGTCATAACTGTTCTTGAAGCTGCCTCATTCAGGTCCATGTCATTCTATTTTTTTTCGGCCACCATCAGGCTAAAGAAATACTTCCTTACATCTTTGTAACTCATCTGTGGCTTCAGTTTCCACTTTGTGTGTGTTAGTTGCCAGTTGTTAAAGATACTTGTCTGTAGACACTTTGCTTCTTGTGTATGTACATAAGAGTGTGTGTGTGTGGATCTATGTACATGTGTGTACTCACCAGATTGTGGTTGCAGGGGTCGATACTCAGATCATGGCCCCGCCTCTTCACTGACCGCTCCTAGGTCCTCTCTCTCCCTGCTCCATGAGCTTTATCATACCTCATCTTAAAGCTATGTATGGTTCCTGCCTCCACTACATCACTTGCTAGACTATTCCACTTCCTGACATGTGTATGTGTGAGAGTTTTGTGTTTGAGGCGGGACGAGCTCTGGCTCTTGGGATAAAACCTTAAATCTTCATTGTATACCGCATATTTTAATTGTGATGGTGAAATAAGGTGTATACCTGGAGAGGGTTTCGGGGTCAGCGCCCCGCGGCCAGTCTGTGACCAGGCGTAGTGCTGATTGTGACAGTCATCACATGTTGGTCATTGCAGTGATGATGATGATGATGATGATTCTTACAGTGATTAATATACAACTTGCCCCCACAGAGAGCAGCAAGTGTCCAACGCCGGGATGTAACGGAGCGGGCCACGCTACGGGCCTTTACTCCCACCACCGCTCCTATCCGGCTGTCCCAGGAAAGATAAGGTCACTCCAGAAAGTAAGTCCTACCCATTCTTCTATTATTCTACTCCTGGCTGTCCCAGGAAAGATAAGGTCACTCCAGAAAGTAAGTCCTACCCATTCTTCTATTATTCTACTCCCTGGCTGTCCCAGGAAAGATAAGGTCACTCCAGAAAGTAAGTCCTCCCCATTCTTCTATTATTCTACTCTCACTCCTCTCCCTATCTGACTGTCCCAGGAAAGATAAGGTCACTCCAGAAAGTAAGTCCTCCCCATTCTTCTATTATTCTACTCCACTCCTCCCTATC
Organism: Cherax destructor; assembly: GCA_009830355.1. Taxonomy (NCBI): domain Eukaryota; kingdom Metazoa; phylum Arthropoda; class Malacostraca; order Decapoda; family Parastacidae; genus Cherax; species Cherax destructor. Next base: position 4,801 of record WNWK01049606.1, read on the forward strand.
TGACTGTCCCAGGAAAGATAGTCACTCCAGAAAGTAAGTTCTTCCCATCCTCCTACACCAAGGGTTCTTAACCTTTTTACGATTACAGACGCCCAGTGGATTGGAGAATGAGACACTTGTACAACATATGGGAATCTTTATTGAGGAATTTCCATTATTGAAGATTATCTTATGTTTCCTTTATTGAAGATTCCCTTATGTTTCCTTTATTGAAGATTCCCATATGTTGCATAAGTGTCTTATTCTCCAACTTGTAGTTTTCTATACCATTTATCACGCCCATTGCAGAGATTATTAGAAAAACAGTTCAACCACATCCACATACTGAAGGGTGTAACCATTAACTACTTTAGTGGTTACCAAGCATAATACATTTTTACAATGCAAGGACTACACACAAAGCCCACTGTGAAAGCCAGCACCGACAGGCCTGTGCCTCCGCTGCAGTAAATCCAGCAGGTAACTGGTACTCCAGGAGATAAGAGTAGAGCCAAACCCAGAGTAGTCAGGTATACACCAGGCAGAAACTTCACAAAAACATGTCAAGGTGTCTCTTACGTGGTGGCCGAACCAAAAAGGGAGACTTTCCAGTCAACACCCAAAATCCTTAAATGGTCAGGCACTTACACCCATCTTCTGAGGACCTCACTCCATACAGATCTTCCAACCTTATAAGGAGGAACTGCTATAGTACATGGAGGAGATACACAGGACCACTCAGGCAAACCGTTGGACCGTTTCGTACTTAGAGCACACCAAGACACAAAACAACATACCTCCCTGGACTTCTCATGTCACCGAAGGTTGTCAACTCCGCCTCAACTCACAATTATTGATACTCTGACTCCCTTTTCTTGTCTGGCTCCAACCATCTCCTTCACAGTTGAATGGCTGGTAGGGAGCACTCAGGCCCGCCAAGAGTTCACCACTGCAAAAACAACAAGGTCAGCACAAGACAAACACTATGTACAAAGCATGCACCATGTATCTACATGAGACATCTAGAAATTGCATCAGCAACCACATTTTCTGAGCCTTTTATATATATAACTTCCAAATTGAAAGGTTGCAGGAACAAAGCCCATCTCAAGAGTCTTTGGTTGTGATTTCTCATTCTCTGCAAAAACCTCAGAGGATTATGGTCACTATACACTACTACAGGATGTGGGGAAGCACTGAGATAAACCTCGAATTTTTGTACAGCCAACACCAAGGCTAAAGCTTCCTTCTCCACGGTTGCATAACCACGTTGATGCTTTTTTAATTTGACTGAGTGGTAACAGACTGGCTGCAGGCTCTCTCTCTCATCACCCTGCAACAACACTGCACCTACCCCTACATCACTAGCATCCACTTGTAGGGAGAAGGGGCATTCAAACTCAGGACTTTTCAAAATAGGAGCATTCCCTAATAACAATTTCACATTTTCAAAAGCCCTAAAACATTTGCTGTCCCAGTTAAACTGAACTTTGGGACTGGTCAAGGTTGTCAGTGGTGACGTTACTAGGGAAAGGTTGGGACAGAAGCGTCTGTAATAACCCACCATGCCCAGGAACCTCATCACTGCTTTCCGATTTTGCGGCCTAGGAAAATTTACAATGGCCTTCACCTTAGCATTAATTGGGACCACTTTGCCCTGACAAACTACATAACCTAAGAACTGTACACTTGCTTGGCCGAACTCACTTTTACTCAGATTAATGGTTAAGTTGGCTTGGGCCAGACATTCAAACAACTTCCGTAATCTTACTAAGTGAGTATCCCACTGACTACTAAACACCACAATGTCATCCAAGTAGGCCCGTACACCATCCAACCCCCTTATTACAGTATTTATACGATGTTGGAAGGCGGCAGGAGCATTTCTTAGCCCGAAGGGGAGTACATTATATTGAAATAACCCATCTCGAGTGACGAAGGCTGAAATTTCTTTTGCCCGCTGTGTGAGGGGTATCTGATAATACCCTTTAAGTAAGTCCAGTTTACTCAAACTTTGCCCCTCCCACTGCATCAATCACATCATCCATGCGTGGCAAAGGGTAGCAGTCAACCTTCGTTACTTCATTTACTCTGCGATAGTCAGTGCACATGCGCATGGATCCATCAGGTTTGGGAACCATCAGGCATGGAGATGCCCACTGACTCTCGCTAGGCACTATAAACTGGTTTTCAAGGAGAAATTTCACCTATTCCTCCATGTGATGTTGTTTTGTTGGGTTCATACGATAAGGAGCTTGCTTTATTGGAACAGCCTCCCTGACATCCACATCATGGGGGGGTAATTTACTTACTTTAGGAATATCCCCAAACAAAGTCGGAAATTCCTGGAGTAACTGAACCAAGTCACAAGCTCCCTGTACACTGAGTCCCTTCATGTGTGCCAAGGGATTTTGCAAGATGGCTGAATTGCACAGCCTTACTTCTGTCATTACAGGAAGTTTTTCAGTTTCATCACTCTCGACTTGAATGGCGGCAACTCCCGCCCTAGAATGGTACCTTTTTAAACAGTTAATATGCATGATCCTGTCTGACTTGCGCCGGCCAGGCATCTTAACTACATAATTAGGCCCTGTGACAACAAAGGGTCCATCAAAACGTGTAGCCAAGGCATGTCCTGGAACTGGTTCCAAGGCTAACACTTTCTCTCCAACACTGAAGGAGCGAGGGGCCGCCCGTCGGTCATACCGCTGCTTCATGGACCTCTGGCTAGCCTTAAGGTTGTCCGCTGCTATACGTCTCGCCTGGTCTAATCGTTTCCTGAAAAGGATAACATCTTAAGGCGGGGAAGCCTCATCTGCACCGCCCAGCCAATGCTCCTTGAGAACGGTAAGTGGCCCCCTCACTGGATGACCATATACAAGCTCAAAGGGACTGAAACTGAGAGATTCCTGGGTGCTTTCCCTCACGGCAAACAAAAGAAAGGGGATCCCCTCATCCCAATCACTAGAGTTATCCATGCAATAAGCTTGCATCATGGTCTTAAGGGTTTGATGAAATCTTTCCACTACCCCCTGAGATTGAGGGTGATAGGCAGTTGAAAATTTAGGCTGTACATCTAACCCTTTTAACACATTTCTAAATAGTTTTGAAGTAAAGTTAGACCCTTGATCTGTTTGTACCTCCCGAGGAAAGCCAACTTGAGAAAAGAACTTCATCAAAGCCCGTAAGACTACACGAGCTGTAATCTTAAGTAGAGGGACTGCTTCCGGATACCTGGTAGTGGAACAAATAATCGTTAGTAAATAATTATTTCCCATTCTGGTCCTTGGGAGCGGACCAACTACATCCACTACCAGCTTGCTGAAGGGTTCACCTGGTGCTGAAATGGGCTGAAGGGGAACAGGTTTAATGCTCTGATTAGGTTTTCCTATAAATTGGCAGGTATGACAGGTCTTTATATATTCTCCTACCATCTTCCACAGCCGAGGCCAGAAGAAGTGCCTGGAAACCCTAGATACTGTTTTAGCAATACCTAGGTGGCCACCTAGAGGTGTGTCGTGTGCTAAGCTAAGAACATGGTTTCTATAAGGCTCAGGCACCACAACCTGGTGACAAAAATTTGGCTCTTCTACTGGTGCTGCAATCGCAGGTGCCTTCTTCATTAAAATACCTTTCCTGAAATAGAAACATTTACTTAAACGTAAAGATTCCTCCTCAGTCACAGCTGAGGCTCTAATTGATTTCAGAGAGTCATCACTCCCCTGTGCAGCAATTAATTGCATCATAGTAGGCCCAATTTCCTTCTCACCTCCTCCCTGATCCACGCACTGATTAGGCTAGACTCTAGTTGGGGCGTTCTTTTCTTCTGTTGACTGCAGTTCAACATCAGAAAATAGGGTTTCCAAACCTAAGTCTTCACCATCCTCAGGAGAAATATCAGGATTACCCTTGGTAGCCTGGTCACGAGACATACTTCTTGTGATGGCACCAACAGGGAAAAGGTCTGGCAGGGTTTCCCTAGCCTTCTCCTCCCAAACTTTGGGGTCTGGTCCCCCACACTAGTGGCTCCTCACTGTCTAACAGACCCATTACGTTATTCCCCAATAAGAGGTTAACTCCTTCAAAGGGAATCTCATCAGAAATACAGGGAGATAGCCCACTTGGTAAGCGGATTCTACCCATAATTTGTGTACTGGTGCTCTTATGGCCGAACCTGTAATACCCTTCAATAAGATATCTACCCCAGTGTAGGTATCATTAGACACTGGTAACACCCCAGCACGTAGTAAGGAGTAGGTGCTACATCCATCTCTCAAGGACAACATGTTCTCTACCCTGCCCACATCCTTATGCAAGGCAACTGTGGACTTACTAGCAAAAACCTGCATCCTGGATTCTAGACCCCCCAAAGACTCCTCCACACTTTGTGTTGAAGACTGAATGCAGGCAACTGGGTGTCCCCTTTCCTGATCTCGCCGTCTAGAAAAGCAAAACTTGTGTCCCGTTTTGTTACAGTAGTAACAGGTATAATTCTTAAAGGTAATTTTACCATTTGGTGTAGGACTAGTACTGTGTGCTCGAGGAACTGAAACATTATTTGATGCTCTAGGTAAACTTTGAGCTCCAGCTGACTTACCTTTCCCTTCTGTTTGAGAGGGTGCCTCAGCCTTCATTTGTCCCTGAAAATTCTTGTCCCACTTACTTTTATGACCGTAGGATTTGGAATAAGGTTTAGAAAAAACAGGGAAATTTTTTGAATGAGCATGACTGTTTTTACCTACCAATTCCTTATGAGCTAAGAATCTGTCACCCAGATCCATTGCTGCTGAAAGATTATCTGGGTTTTTGTCCTCCAAATTTTCTCTAAGGTCAACAGGGATTACATTGTACAATTCCTCATGAACAATTAGGTCTACTAACTTCTCATAGTCCTTGTTCACTCCTTTTGAACAAGCCCACTTCTTAAACAGGAACAGTTTCTCATTCCCTAACTCAGTTAAGGTCTGCCCCTCCTGAATTTTTTACTTCTGAACTTTTGCCTATATTTCTCAGGTATCATTTGGTATGCAAGCAATACTACCTCCTTTATTTTCTCATAATCAGAAAATTCTCCTTCTTCCAGAGTCTCTACTCTCTGAAAAGCTTTGCCTACAAGCTGTGTGCGAACTAGGGTAGCCCATTGCTGTTTTGGCCATCTTTGCTCCTTTGCAGTCTTCTCAAAAAAGGAAAAATATCTGTCTGGGTCACTCTCTGTAAACTTAGGGACAAAATGTGCAGCTTTAGTTATGTTAAAGTACTGCTCAGGCTCTTGTTCTGAACCTCCTAACCCTTGACGTACTCTCTCCTGAGCTTCTAATAATTTTGTCTTAGCTGTTATCAAAGCTATCTCAAGTCTCATCATCGCTTCCTTATCACCTGGAGGAGGTGATTCCTCCTGTTCACTGTTAACAGACATGTTTACTGATGAATTATTTACCTCCTCACTGAAGCCAGAAAATTCTAAAGATTCAGTTTCTGACATTATTTATCCTTAAACTCCTGCACAGCATCAATGGACAAGGTCTTTACACAGGTACATAAAAATAACACAAGTTCAATGGAAAAATATTCACATGGCACTCTACCATAACCACAAACAAAATGTGTTACTTAACTTTTAATCCCCACTCTGGAGAAAACAACCTTTAAACTAATATATGAACCTTCCACTGACACCACCAAGGTAAAATTTTACAAGGTAAATTTTATCCTACCAGAAACATGTGACTTATTACCCAATCCAGTACATCTCAAAGAATGTTTTGAGTTATTTTAACAGTCAAATAACTCTCCCGGTTAAGGCCCCCATGTTATGTTATTTTCCCCTTATTTATCATCAAGATTCTACATGTACTAGCATAGGGTATTTACTTAAAGGTCTTAGGGTAAAAGGGAGAATACTTATAGGCTAAAATGGTACTTACTCAGGCTTAGCTGCTGTATCTGAAAACTTATTGGTCCTCTCACATTCCTCTCAAAAGGTTATTTAAACCAACATTATAAAAATAGTGCTCTATTAAGAGGTATATATACATATAATGTACAGGTCTCCACTCCTAAACATATAACCAGCCTCACCAAAAACACATGGCTCACCTCCCACATTTACCTCTCCTTTTCTTATCATTTCTTAACCCTCCAGTGTCTTGATACACTGAAGATCACAGAATATCATGGTAACATCGATCTACAACACTCCCCATTACTTCTTGGACACTCATCCTGCCCACAACACAAAGTCAGGTCAGCTATAACAATACCAGCTCACTGCATCAGCCATGTTTTCCAGGACAAGGGAGTGTGGGAAGCAGGAGTCTCTCTAAGCTCCTCCCCCTCACTATAAACAAACAAAAACCTATCACTTTGCACATCCTCCATGTACTCTCAATATATCTTATGTTATTACAATGAGACATGCAACTTATAAACTAGTACTTATAAAAAATGTGCATTTATATTTATAACCTATTATATTAAGAAAATCAGTTTAATTCAGCTTCTTTAAGTTTTAAGGATGGCCTAGCCTTTAAACTTCTTAAGCAGTACCTCTGATTAATTCAATATAATTAGGTATTCATGTTATTTAATTACAACAATACATGCTGGGTTCCATAGCCCCCATAACAAGTCCATAATACCCCATAACACTTATGTTCTTATAATTAGGAACAGAATAAGATGGATAACTAGGAATGGAATGGATGGATAACTGTGAATGGAACCATTAGGTATGGGAACCCAGGGGTATCCATACCCCCATGGGTTATGGATACCCCCAGTTAAGGACCCCTGGTCTAGATACTGCCCCATGATCCACCACTCCTTAATCTGAACGAGTTACGTTGGCTTTATAACGTTTGAGGAAATGCAACACAACACAGTAGAATGTAATCACTGTATTGGCTCTCACAGACTGTCTACATTCTACCTACCTTTAAAAAGCATACCTCAGAAAAGACTCTACATTCTGCCTCTAAAAAATACCTTCATTTAAATTACCTCAAGAAAGAAAACTACCTATGATCTACCTATCTTCTACAAGACTCTATATTCTGTCTACCTCTTAACAACTACCTACTTTCTACACTCCTCTAAAACACTATGCACATTCCAGCTACCTCTAAAAGACAATCTACATTCTCCCTATCTTCCAGATGACTACATTCTACTCATTTCTATAAGACTACATTCTACTCATTTCTATAATTCTACATTCTACCTATTTCTATAAGACTGTCTACATTCTTTCTACCTTTAAAAGGCTGTCTAGATAGGTAAGATTATTTTTGTATATTAGAATGATCTTACACTCCTTCATTCTACCTAGACTCGCTTTAATATTCTTTACTTTATTGGCTTATTAAAGGTAATTTACACATTACTTTTGGGTTATTAAAGGTAATGTAATCATGGCTTTTTTGGCTTAATAAAGGTAATTTGCATATGACTTTATTGGGTTATTAAAGGTAATTTACTTGTATATTTATGTACAAGTCTAAAAATCTGAACTGTACTGAACTTGACTTAGAACTTAGGTTTTTCAATGTCAGTTTCTAAATGTTCGATGGAACTCTACAGTTATTAAGTTTTATGTTGAGGTAAACTTAAGATGTTTAAGTTTACAGTCTAATGTATGAATTTAAATGAATAATCATAAGTTTACAGTCAATTGTATAAGTTTACAGACAGATGTACAGTGGACCCCCGGTGTATTTTTGTAAGTGCTTTTGTAAGTGTATTTTTGGTGGTCTAAAAGGACTAATCTAATTTACATCATTCCTTATGGGAACAAATTCGTTTGGTAACGGCACTTGAACAGCATTCTGGATCGAATTAATTACGAAAACCGGGGGTCCACTGTGTAAGATAAGATTAGGCTGTACTAGTTTACAATAGGTTGTGCAAGTTTACAATAGGCTGTATAAGTATACAATAGGCTGTACAATATACAATAGGCTGTACTAGTATACAATAGCAATACGAGTATACAATAGGCTGTACTAGTTTACAATAGGCTGTATAAGCTTACAGTAGGCTGTACAAGTTTACAATAGGCTGTACAAGTACTCAATAGACTGTACAAGTATACAGTAGGCTGTACAAGTTTACAATAGGCTGTACAACTTTACAATATGCTGTATAAGCTTACAGTAGGCTGTACAAGTTTACAATAGGATGTACAAGTTTGCAATAAGCTGTATAAGTTTACAATGAGCTATACAATTCTACAGTAGGCTGTACAAGTATACAATAGGCTGTACAAGTTTACAGTGGGCTGTACAGGTTATTAATAGGATGTAGATGTATACATTGTACCAGGATATACAACTTTAGGTGTCAGGTATACAAGTCTGGTTCAGTGTATTA
>WNWK01049607.1:0-13146 GCA_009830355.1 Cherax destructor
AGTGGGGATATAGTGCTGCTCTTAGTGGGGATATAGTGCTGCTCTTAGTGGGGATATAGTGCTGCTCTTAGTGGGGATTTAGTGCTGCTCTTAGTGGGGATATAGTGATGCTCTTAGTGGGGATATAGTGCTGCTCTTAGTGGGGATATAGTGCTGCTCTTAGTGGGGATATAGTGATGCTCTTAGTGGGGATATAGTGTTCACTTGTACTTCACCTTCACGTGATGTTCGCTTTTCACATGTAGTTAATAATAATAATAATAATAATAATAATAATAATAATAATAATAATAATAATAATAATTATAATAATAATAATAATAATAATAATAATTATAATAATAATAATAATAATAATAATAATTATTATTATTATTGTTTCTACAAGTAAATATACGAAGTATACAAGCCTGGATGTCATCAATAACATACTACTATATACAAAACTGCTTGTTATGCTGAGCATTTCTAGCAAATTAGGTCAGTTTTGTCCCAGGATGCGACCCACACCACTCCACTAACACCCAGGTACCTATTTTACTGATGGGTGATCACTGGACAGCAGGTGTCTCAAGGAAACACGTCCTATTATTTCCAGCTGTACCGGGGATCGACCCCCAAACCAAAGTGTGTGAGCTAAGTTATCTCGTTCATTCTAGGCATTCACCTGAGGTTCACCTTACACGTTCATAATCAGTTCACCTTATACGTTCATAATCAGTTCACCTTACACGTTCATAATCAGTTCACCTTACACGTTCATCAGCAGTTCACAATACACGTTCATAAGCAGTTCACAATACACGTTCATAATCAGTTCACAATACACGTTCATAATCAGTTCACAATACACGTTCATAATCAGTTCACCTTACACGTTCACCTGTAAATCATTATGATAGACAAATAAAAAATAGCAAATGAAAGTTAGTGGTTTACTATATGACAGATGGTTTATCAACAAACTCTGAAGAATATTAACATTCACTATTAACACATATATTAGAACATTAATATTCAGTGCAGCGATGAACACAAGCAAGAACAACAACAGTGTTTGCCTTGACACTAAGAGCGAGTGTTGAGTATCATCACAGACATAAACAAAACCGGTGTTTTCCTTGACACTAAGAGCGAGTGATGAGTATCATCACAGACATAAACAAAACCGGTGTTTTCCTTGACACTAAGAGCGAGTGTTGAGTATCAACACAGACATAAACAAAACCGGTGTTTTCCTTGACACTAAGAGCGAGTGTTGAGTATCATCACAGACATAAACAACACCGGTGTTTTCCTTGACACTAAGAGCGAGTGTTGAGTATCATCACAGACATAAACAAAACCGGTGTTTTCCTTGACACTAAGAGCGAGTGTTGAGTATCATCACAGACATAAACAACACCGGTGTTTTCCTTGACACTAAGAGCGAGTGTTGAGTATCAACACAAAAACAACACTGGTGTTTCATTAAGAGCGAGTGTTGAGTATCAACACAGACATAAACAACACTGGTGTTTCATTAAGAGCGAGTGTTGAGTATCAACACAGACATAAACAACACTGGTGTTTCATTATGTGCGAGTGTTGAGTATCAACATAGACATAAACAAGACTGGTGTTTCATTAAGAGCGAGTGTTGAGTATCAACACAGACATAAACAGCACTGGTGTTTCATTAAGAGCGAGTGTTGAGTATCAACACATACATAAACAACACTGGTGTTTCATTAAGAGCGAGTGTTGAGTATCAACACAGACATAAACAACACTGGTGTTTCATTAAGAGCGAGTGTTGAGTATCAACACATACATAAACAACACTGGTGTTTCATTAAGAGCGAGTGTTGAGTATCAACACAGACATAAACAACACTGGTGTTTCATTAAGAGCGAGTGTTGAGTATCAACATAGACATAAACAAGACTGGTGTTTCATTAAGAGCGAGTGTTGAGTATCAACACTGACATAAACAACACTGGTGTTCTCACTTATATTAACTATGGTGAGTGAAGTACAAAATTGTGTAGGTGCGTTTTTTTTTAAAAATATTAAGTCACATGGAAACCTATATTACCTATAATTTCCTTATATATTGTAAGGAGATGATTGAGGGAAAATTGTTGTAATTTAGAGGAAATTATTATGTTAATAGGAAAATGCGCTGGACACCTGAAAATATCCCTAAATATAAATAGATGTATGTATACCTAAACGGAATGTATACATTAACTGGGGAGTGTGGCCCCTTGTGGTTTAGCGCTTCTTTTGATTATAATAATAATGGGGAGTGTGGCATAATTTGATTGTGGGTAATTGAGGCCGATGGTGGTTGTATCACCATGAACTGGGGACCATGAAATGACCGAATATAACATGTATTTGGAAGGGTTCAGATACATTGTGATCTGGTCATAATAAGGCTGATGACGATAATACTGGACGCGGTGATGTTGACTACCGCGTCTACTACAATAATTTATGTTCGCCTTCCGGTGTGAATTTAAGTCTCACATAACAGGTAAGGTAGCTATGTATTGTCCAGTATTAGTGTACCTGCCCATAGGGAGGCGTTACGATATATCACTGAAGATAATACCTTGGTAAGTCATATGTTCTTCACTTATGTTCTTCATAATGTAACAACCACTGTGTTGTATAATTAATGCACAAGAAATTACTTGAGTTAAATCACATAATTATTAGTAAATATACAGTCCACAAATATACTAAGTTAGGTTTACTGGCTTGAAATTCTTTTATTAATCAATATTCCGAACTATATATTCACATAATTTTAAGGTCCCGAAGTGTGAGTTGGGGAGCTGAGACGGTGGGCACTGAAGGAGGGACAATATCAGCGACTTATTGTTCCTAAAGTCAAACAGGTTTCCAAAATACATCTGTATAAGTGAATAATCGTTTTAAATGTGTTAGAGGTCTCCCCAGTTACGTGGGTGAAAGGTAATTCAAGATTGTATACTTTTAAAAATTCATCCACACAATTTCTGACACAGACCTTGGGGAAGTAGGTAAGGGAGAATATTTGAGGGGACACACATGGAGTCCTGGATACATGCAATTGAGAAAAGCATAAAAAAATGCAGTAATTGGGTGGGTGGGCCTTAAAGACGAACCACTGGCCTCGACATGTCAGGGTCTTGTAAATCAGAGATAACTCGTAGGCTGACAGTGATTGCAAACTTTGTATGTATATACAGTAGACAGTCGTTTAACACGGTTTGATATTGCACGTTTTGGTTATAGCACTATTGAAGAATTGTGGCATATTTTTGTTTAACAGTCATAAAATTAATGTAACACGGTTGCGGTAGTTTTGTTTAATATCTTTATTATGCACCCCATACCCATCCTGTGGGTGGTAGTCAAAAGATTACAGTTATATAATGGGTCCAGGGACTGGGCTTCAAAGTTTGATAGCTGGGCAAGTTACATAGGTAATGAACTCAGGTAGATCTGGTCACAATCATGACAAGTTTCGGTAGGGAAAACATTTTGAGAGCGCGGTCGCCCGGTTACGCCATTGAGTCAACGGGAGAGACCTACCGCCATCCCCACCCCATCACCATCCTGACTTGACTGATTGACTTACTGACTTGACTGAATAACGTACTTGACTGAATGACTTACTGACTTGACTGAATAACTTACTTGGCTGACTTACTGACTTTTCAATTCAATTCAATTTAACTTTATTTCTGATAATATTACAAAGTGGGGTTTACATATTTTATGGAATTTGTACATTTTATGAAATAATTATTACAAAAAGGCCAATAGTATGCCTAGGTATGCCTAGGCATTTCAGGCAGTCTTATACTAGATCTTACTCTATAGTGACACAATAATTATACTGGTATTAAGGTTAGATAATTGTAGTGATTAACTAGGTTTACAAAATTGACGTAGTTCAAAATATTTAAGAATTTAACAATTAGTTTATATATTAATGGAAATGGTGCCGTGTTGGCATGATACAGTTTCTATATTGGAGTGTCTTAGGCAAACTTATGACTAGCTTAAGAATTATATAGCAATAGTTGTATTTGAATTTTGTTTACAGTCATGTGCAAGTTAAGGGGAATCACAGATATCAATAAGTGTATTTTGCTGTGGATATGTGCAAGATAAAGTAGTTTTCATGTAGTTAGCTACCGGTTCGGTGCGTAAGTGAGATAAGATGTTTTTTAACGGTGCTTTTGAAAATGTAGGTTGTGTCTGCAGTTCTAGAGTTTTCAGGCAGGGAGTTCCAGATTTTAGGCCCTTTTATATACATTGAATTTTTGTATAGATTTAGCCGGACACGGGGAATGTCAAAGAGATGTTTGTGTCTGGTATTATGTCTATGAGTCCTGTCACAACTATCAAGAAAGTGTTTTAGTTCAGGATTAATGTTGGAATTTATGGTTCTATAAATGTAGATTGCAGTGTAGTATGTGTGGATGTTCTGAACAGTGAGTAGGTTTAGGTCTTTGAAGAGTGGGGGGTGTTGCCTAGCGTTGGATTGCGTGATAATTCTTACTGCGGCTTTTTGTTGGGTTATTATTGGCTTTAGGTGGGTAATTGCTGTTGATCCCCAAGCACAAATGGCATATGTGAGGTAGGGATAGATGAATGAATAGTATAGTGTGAGTAGGGCTGATTGTGGTATATAGTAATGTATCTTAGAGAGGATCTCCAGAGTTTTGGACACTTTATTATGTGTTGGATATGAGTGCTGAATTTCAGGTTGCTGTCATTATGTTTAGCAATAGGAGTGTTGTTGATCTTAATGTTTAATTGTGCATCACCTGCTCTGTTACCAAACATAATATAGAAGGTCTTATCAGTGTTGAGTTTAAGTTTATTGGCTGTCATCCATGTAGATATTTTTTTGTAATTCGTCGTTAACAATGGTGGTGAGCATGACTGATAACTTACTGACTTGACCGACTGACTGACTTGACTGAATAACTTACTGACCTGACTGACTGACTTACTGACTTGACTGAATGACTTACTGACTTGACTGAATGACTTACTGACTTGACTGACTTACTGACTTGACTGATTTACTGACTGACTGACTTGACTGAATAACTTACTGACTTGACTGAATAACTTACTGACTTGACTGACTGACTGAATGATTTGACTGACTTACTGAATGACTTAAAGTTAGAATTTTTCACTGAAGAGGACCCTAAAACTGTGTCTAGAGCAGCTGATGCCTTACCATCAGTTGCATAAAGTACTGCAGGGTAAAATAGAACAGAAATCCATTACAGAATTTACACACACTCTAGTACAACCATCGACTTCAGTACCAGAACCTCTACCATCCACCTCAGCCCAGTAAGGCCACAACATAACTCTCCACTCTCTTTACAATCATCGACAAACACCAGCACCCACAATTTAAGGTAAGAAATACTATTATTTCTGTTGCATTTGTAGTCTTAAGCAGTAAAAACAACATAATACATCACGACAATGAACTACAATTACATGTTCCTTTTATTTTTGTAAGATCTGACGGTCTAAAAAAAATTGTTTTGCTTTTTAGGGGCTCCCAGGAATGTAACTATTTTTCCCATAAGATCTTCAGTTTGTCTAACACGGCATTTTCTGGAACGTAACTACCGTGTTAAACGACGGTCTAATGTATATATATTTTTTTATAAACACATCGGACGTTTCCCAACGAGGCATGGTAACCAGAGGAAGAAAATACATTTTCATCATCATTCACTTCATCACTGTCTTGTCAGAGACACTCCTACATGTTCAATTTGTAAGTCAAACAAGTGTACAATCGATATTGAAGCTCACCTTACCTGGATACCTGGAGAGGGTTTTGGAGGTCAACGCCCCTGCGGTCCGGTCTGTGACCAGGCCTCGTGGTGGATCAGGGTCTGATCAACCAGGCTGTTACTGCTGGCCACACGTAAACTGACATACGAACCACAGCCCGGCTGGTCAGGTACTGACTTTAGGTGCCTGTCCAGTGCCTTCTTGAAGACAGCCAGGGGTCTATTGGTAATCCCCCTCATGTATGCTGGGAGGCAGTTGAACAGTCTTGGGCCCTTGACACTCGGTGTTCTCGTGGCACCCCTGCTTTTCATTGGGGGGATGTTGCATCTCCTGCCGAGTCTTTTTGCTTTCATAGAGAGTGATTTTCGTGTGCAAGTTTGGTACTAATCCCTCTAGGATTTTCCAGCTGTATATTATCATGTATCTCTCGCCTGCGTTCAGGAGAAGTTTGGCAGTTTTATTAGTGTTACCACTTCTTTGCCAAACTATGCACAGAAAACAGTAGAAAAGGCAATCAGTCCTTCTTTGAAGTTTTTTTTCCCAATGGTTGCCAGTTGTTGCACAAGTGTCTTATTTCCTCCTCTTGTTGGCATTATTGTAATGATACTGTCTGACACAGCAACACATTGATCATCATGACACTGTCTGACATAGCAACACATTGCTCATCATGACACTGTCTGACACAGCAACACATTGCTCTTCATGACACTGTCTGACACAGCAACACATTGCTCACCATGACACTGTCTGACACAGCAACACATTGCTCATCATGACACTGTCTGACACAGCAACACATTGCTCATCATGACACTGTCTGACACAGCAACACATTGCTCATCATGACACTGTCTGACACAGCAACACATTGCTCATCATGACACTGTTTGACACAGCAACACATTGCTCATCATGACACTGTCTGACACAGCAACACATAACCTGCTCATAAGTTTCAGCTTCCTGTGTTCGGGTTATTTGTGTATTTTCAAATCACGGTATTGTGCCTTTTTCTTTATATGTGTACTCACCTATATGTAGTTGCAAGGGTCAATTCACAGCTCCTGGCCCTGTGTGCGTGCATGTATGTGTGTACTCACCTATTTGTGATTGGAGGGGTCGAGACTCAGCTCCTGGCCCCGCCTGTTCACTGATCGCTACTGGGTCCTCTCTCTCCCTGCTCCATGAGCTTTATCATACCTCGTCTTAAAACTATGTATGGTTCCTACCTCCACTACGTCACTTTCTAGGCTATTCCACTTCCTGACAACTCTATGACTGAAGAAATACTTCCTAACATCCCTTTGACTCATAGGAGTCTTCAACTTCCAATTGTGACCCCTTGTTTCTGTATCCCCTCTCTGGAACATCCTGTCTCTGTCCACCTTATCTATTCCTCGCAGTATTTTATATGTCGTTATCATGTCTCCCCTAACCCTCCTGTCCTCTAGTGTCGTCAGGCCGATTTCCCTTAACCTTTCTTCGTAGGACAATCCCCTTAGCTCTGGGACTAGTCTTGTTGCAAACCTTTGCTGCATACGTCAGTGTGGGCCTGACGTATATGGTGTACAGAGTCTTGAACGATTCCTTAGTGAGGTATTGGAACGCTATTCTTAGGTTTGCCAGCCGCCCGTATGCTGCAGCAGTTATCTGATTGATGTGTGCCTCAGGAGATGTGCTCGGTATTATACTCACCCCAAGATCTTTTTCCTTGAGTGAGGTTTGCAGTCTTTGACTACCTAGACTATACTCTGTCTGCGGTCTACTTTGCCCTTCCCCGATCTTCATGACTTTACATTTGGCAGGGTTAAATTCAAGGAGCCAGTTACTGGACCAGGCTTGTAGCCTGTCCAGGTCTCTTTGTAGTCCTGCCTGATCCTCGACTGATTTAATTCTTCTCATCAACTTCACATCATCTGCAAACAGGGACACTTCTGAGTCTATCCCTTCCGTTATGTCATTCACATATACCAAAAACAGTACAGGTCCTAGGACTGACCCCTGTGGAACCCCACTCGTCACAGGTGCCCACTCTGACACCTCGTCACGTACCATGACTCGTTGTTGCCTCCCTGTCAGATATTCAGATATTCTCTGATCCATTGCAGTGCCTTTCCTGTTACGTGTGTCTGATCCTCTAGCTTTTGCATTAACCTCTTGTGAGGAACTGTGTCGAACGCCTTCTTGCAGTCCAAGAAAATGCAAGTAAAAAGGACACAAATGTCACATTAGTTGCATTTGTGTCCTTTTACTTAACATATTGTCGGTAATTCTACCAATATTATTACAAGAAAATGCAGTCTATCCACCCCTCTCTCTCGTGTCTTACGTCTGTTACCTTGTCATAAAACTCCAGTAAGTTTGTGACACAGGATTTTCCTTCCCTGAAACCGTGCTGGTTGTCGTTTATAAGCTTGTGTCTTTCTAGGTGCTCCACCACTCTCCTCCTGATGATCTCCATGACTTTGCATACTATACACGTCAGTGACACAGGTCTGTAGTTTAATGCCTCGTGTCTGTCTCCTTTCTTAAAAATTGGGACTACATTTGCCATCTTCCACACCTCAGGTAGTTGCCCAGTTTCAATGGATGTGTTGGTGGCACACTCAACATCTCTGCTCCCTCTCTAAGGACCCACGGAGAAATGTTGTCAAGTCCCACCGCTTTTAAGGTATCGAGTTCACATAGCAGCTTCTTCACCTCCTCCTCGGTTGTGTGTATTTCATGCAGCACTTGTTGGTATACCTCCCTATTCTGAATTCCTGGAGTCCTTCCTGTCCTCTGTAAATACTTCTTTAAATCTCATGTTGAGCTCCTCACATACCTCTTGGTCGTTTCTTGTGAACTCCCCATCTTCCTTCCTCAGCCTTATTACCTGGTCCTTGACTGTTGTTTTCCTCCTGATGTGGCTATACAACAGCTTCGGGTCAGACTTGACTTTTGATGCTGTCATTTTCGTATTGTCGTTGAGCCTCCCTTCTTACCTGTGCATATTCGTTTCTGGCTCTTCTGCTAATCTTTTTATTTTCCTGGGTCCTTTGTCTTCTGTACTTTTTCCATTCTCTAGTGCACTTAGTTTTTGCCTCCCTACACTTTTTGGGTGAACCAAGGACTCGTTCTGGTCTTCCCAGTACTTCTGTTTCCCTTGGGAACAAACCTCTCCTCTGCCTCTTTGCATTTGGTTGTCACATATTCCATCATTTCTTTTACTGGTTTTCCTGCCAATTCTCTCTCCCACTGAACGTCTTGTAGGAAGTTCCTCATGCCTGTGTAGTCCCCCCTTTTGTAGTTTCGTTTTTTCCTTCATATTCCTGCTCCCCTCTCCACTTGTAGCTCAACTATATAATTAAATCACAGAACCAAGTGATCACTAGCTCCAAGGGGCCTTTCATACGTGATATCCTCGATGTCTGAACGACTCAAGGTGCGTGTGTGTGTGTGTTTGTTTGTTTGTTTTAAACAATTATAACTCATCAAGGGATTCATAGAGGCTTTATGTGGCGATCACGTATTTACCATCTGCTGTTATATGTCAGTAGGACTGACGAGAAATTCAACATCATGGATTCAAGGCCTTTGCAAGCTCCTGAATTCTGCTGCCTCTACTATTTAAATCTAAATTACTGTACAAAGTAATGATAATAGAAGTATACTCACACAGATTAGACATAACTTACTTTGTACAATACTTTTGATTTATATTTTAATTAGAATTTTAAATGTTCTTTAAATAGTTCATTACGTTTATTATATATTTTAGATTCTGAAGGTGGGTGACGATATATCCAAAACGTTAATAAAAATTTTGAATGTCCACTAAGATGGTATTTGCCACAGGCTTAGAAGATGCAAAACAACCATAGGGGGAGTTGTATGATAGCTCTAGGCCTTTAATGTTGCAATCATCACATCTTCGGGAGCTTGCAATGTTGCAGAAATGAGTAGGAAGTCCAGGTAGATTTGTTTAAGGGAACGACTCTACCTAGAATGAGACAGCATCAAGCATACTAGTGCCAGGTGCCAGGAAATTGAAGGCAGGATATTAAATACTTAGCAACCACAACATTAGGGACATGTCAAATAGTACCAACATCCCGTCAGACTCCATATCATGTCATTATAAAAGAGTTTAATATTCTGATCTCAAAAATATATCGCATCTACCAGCAGGAAAATTCCGTTCATTGCATAAAAAGAAAATGGGTCTAGGGGACACAGCAAGAGGGAATCGATCCTATTATCAGAGGGTGACTCACCTCGCCCTTAGAGAAACACTGGTTTATGACAATAAAAAACAATGTAAATATTATAATGACCCACAGCTACGCAATCTAACACATGCAGCTAGGAGGATTGGTAAAGCATACCGTGAGTGTAGAACCCCAGACCTTCTCAGAACATTCCAAGCTGCACTAACAAATGCAAGAAATAGAAAGCAAGAACTTAGGCAACAGGAATGGGAACAATTCGTTAGTGAATTAAATAGGTCTACCCCTTTAAGTCTGGCATGGAAAGGTATAAATAAAATAACCAGGAAAAAGACTGGCAATGTTGCTCATAAATGACTGGTCCAAAATCTCCAGGCATGAAAACCTGCCATCTCATATTAGAGAAAACTTAGAGAGTGCTTCTGAAGAAATGTTGGAACTGATTAATTTTATGAGCCAAAATATTGATGAGAGTGATTGCCTCTTCACAGAGTATGAATTAGATAATGCATTAACTAAAGGTCGATCAACTGCTCCTGGAGAGGATGGTATAACCTATGATATTCTCAGAACTTTAAGTCACGTGCCTAATAATCCTTTGTTGGCACTGTATAATACCAGTTACATTGAGGGAGTTCTTCCTACTTCCTGGACCAATAGTCTCATTGTGCCTATCACTAAGCCCCAACAGCCTGATACATTTAGACCGATCTCCTTAACTAGCTGTCTTTGTAAAATTTTTGAAAGAATGATACTTAACAGACTGTACTATAGAATCAGACACCAACTCTCCCCCTCCCTCTATGGGTTCATGAAAGGTAAGAGTGTGCAGAATTGTATCTCCACCTTTCTCACCGCACACACCTCTACTAGTTTTACCACATTTCTTGATCTAAAATCTGCATTTTATATCGCGAACAGAACTGTTATACTACATGAACTAGCTAAAATGAATATTGGTGGTAGCCTACTCTGCTGGATAATAGGATACCTGTCAAACAGAGTATCCTCTGTCCTCTACCAAGGCTTTAGAAACGAGTCTAAAGAAATGTCCCTAGGTACACCACAGGGAGGAGTTCTCAGTCCCATGCTATTTAATATTCTGATTAATGCTCTCCTAAATGCTCTACCTGCCTCTCCTAAACATATAGCTATAAGCTATGCTGATGACATCATGATCCATACAACAGGGCATAAAGAGATGAGTACCGTTCTTAATGAAGTTCAAGCAATTTGTAATCGACTAGGCCTCGTAATATCTTCCTCTAAAGCAAAGATATTAACAAGCAAACGACATCCCCCACCCATCTATTTGCAGGGTGAAAACATTAGCTACGTTAAAACTTACAGATATCTTGGTGTAGATGTACCCTTTACCAAATCTACTATACCACAACTAAATAAAAAATGCAAAGATAGACTAAATGCTCTTAAAGCTGTTGCTGGCTACAACCCCAACTATGGTGCTAATGTGAGAATCGCGAGAATGATGTACATAGCCTATATTAGGTCCTTAATTGATTATGCTGCTCCCATGTTGATATTAGCTCGAGAAAGTTCTCTCCGACCCTTGGAGTTAATGCAAAATGAAGCTCTCAGAATTATTCTTGGCTGTCCCAAATCTACAAAGGTTCTTAATATGAGGAAGGAGCTTGGTATTACTAGTATCAGTGATAGGATTGTTGTACTTGGTATTAGAATGTTAAGAAATGAACCAGACACTGTCACAATGAATCTTACTAAATGTCTAGAAGTAAATACTCACAGATCTAAATGGATTGTGAAAACATGCAATTACATTAAGTTTTACAACCTGCATGAATTGTATCACTGTAGGCAACACGAGCATTTCACCCCTCCATGGAAGATGTGTTCATTTAATATCACATACCTGCAAGTCCCTCCCAAGAAGCTCATTGCTAGTAATCCCTTCCTTAAATCACTTGTTAAAGCAACTGCTCAAGAAGAAATTTCTCGCCTAGCTGGTAGTAATAAGTTATCACAAGTTATATACACTGATGGATCTAAACAGGAGTCTTCTGGCAGGGCTGCATCTGCTCTGGTTGCCACCTCCCTAGTTAAGAACAATAATAATTATTTTGAACTAGGCATAAGAATTAACAACTGGGCGTCTACACTGCAAACTGAATTGTTTGCAATCCTAATAACACTAAAGCTAACTTATGACACTGAACTTGACTCTATCATCATTACTGATTCTATGTCATCATTGAAGGCTCTTGACTCATATAATGACTCTAACAGCATGCTCATTGGAGAAGCCAGGTATAGATACTAAAAAATCCGGGACAAAGGAATTAATGTACATTTGCTATGGATTCCGTCACACATTGGATTACTCCTTCATGATAAAGTTGATATGTTAGCCAAGAAGAGCACCCATAAGGAGAATGTAGAATATAACTTTGGTATATCTGTGTCTAGCATTAGGAATAATATTAGGAGAGAAATAAATAATGAAAATGATAGCTATAGGAATGCAGTTAGAAGCCTGAGTAGATCTATAAACCACTATGATAACATGAACACAGATAAGTATGTTTATGGAGCAACTTGCAATGTGAACAGACTGACTGATGTTGTAGTGGCTAGGCTTAGGCTTGGCTACAAGTACTTCTGGCAGTTTGGGAGACAGATGATGATCAAACTAAATGCGAATTATGTAATCAGGCATATGGTCACTGTCTTGAACACTTTGTGCTTAATTGTCCACTTATTGAGGAATATAGAGATAGACAGTATAATAACCTATGTGACATGTCAAGATATCTTATTCATGAAATAAGATACCAATTGTACTAAGCAAATTTCCTAAATTTGCTAGTATAGCATCAACATACTGTAACTTGAAATAAATTATACAACTAGATTAAACTCAACCAATTTCTCTTGTATTGTCTTTTAATAGTATGTATAACCATATAATAATTTAAATAATACAGAACTAGAATAAACTCAATCAATTTCTTTAGCATTAAGTACTTAGTGAATAAGTCTCTAGAATAAACTGCCCCTAATGCCATGGCATGCCAGTGGCTCTCCTTGCATTACAGTTTTATAATTGTTTTATAATTGTAACTACCAATAACATTGTACACT
>WNWK01049608.1:0-13145 GCA_009830355.1 Cherax destructor
GTACTGTCTGCTCGCTGGTATGGTACTGCCTCTCCGGGGCAAGGGCACCCATAAATTCAAATGGGTGACTCAGTAATGGTTAACAGTTGGTGATCCATGAACAGTGTGGCATAATCACGTGATACAGGCATGATTGCGAACCTCGTGACTCACTAACAGTTATATCTACTAATGCTATCACTGAACTGCTAGTAAGCTCGAGCATGCTACGTATGTCGTCCCGACATCAGGTAATACAAACAAAAACGGCGTACGGCTCTGGACTGATTTTTAACAATATAAAAAGTACAGTGGACCCCGAGTTTCGTAAACTTCACCCCTGAAGTCTGCTCAAGTGCCATTCCGGCGAATTTCCCCCCTTAAGAAAAATGTCATGTAGGTTAGTCATTTCAGCCCCCAAAAAATATTTTTCCACAAGCACTTACAATATTATACTTGCATAAATGTACGTTTTGGGGCTTAAAACTGGGGGTCCACTGTATACAATAGTTGGACAAAAACACATAAGGATATTTCGTGATGGAAATCAATATAATGGATTTTATAAGAGAACTTATAATACATTACTATAGTATATCATGATTCATGGGAATTAATGACTCAATACTAGAATCTTATAAAAAAAGAGAAAAAAAAAATTATCGACGATCTGTATTCATTGATCTACGGTTCAAAAATATTTTACAAGAAGGCAGTGATTAACAGACAAGGTAGATCCGTGCACTCGAATCTATACTGTTAAACCAAAAGGGAGAGAACAAACAAAAAAAAAATTTCTTGAATAATACTAAGTTGATATTGTAACACACAGTTACAAACAGTAAATCTTCTTTTTTTTTGTGTTAATAAAAATTCAAAATGGAAACAAGAGTAATGAAAGGGGGGCCGGGAGCTGAAAATGAACAGAGAAATTGTTATTTTATGCCAGGAATGTCTGCATTGTTTATTCTGGACCCATTTTGAAATTGGTTCTTTTGAAATTTGTGTGATTTCTGACCACTTTATTGGGTACTTGAAATAGTAAATGGGGGCTTTCTTGTACTCAATCAATAGAACAAATGGAGTTCTAGCAAAATAGCTATGATTTTGGGTGGAACAAGGGAAATTTGGGCCAAAATGGGGTTAAAGTGGTAAAATTGCTGATGCATATAGCCTAACCGTTTCCGCAAAACTCCGTGTTTTCCATCAAATTTTGTACTTTTTTTGTCATTACCATCGGGAAAAAGATTTTTATCATTTCATAAAATTTTTTTTTTTAAATTCGACACTGGGGCAAATTTATGAGCAGGGGTCTGACAGTGAAAGGGTTTAAAAAAGAAAACTTTTGTTTTTTTTTGGGTCACCCCCTCGGGGCACATAGCCGGTTTGTTAAAAGAAGTAGTAGTAGTTTTGAAAATGGGGGTGAGTTTTGGGCTCTAGATTTTTCAGGCAGGGAGTTCCAGATTTTAGGTCTTTTTTTTTTAATACATAAAATTTTTTTGTAAAATTTGGGCCCAAAGGAATGTCTAGAGATTTTTTTTCTAGTATTGTGTCTAGGGACCCCTATTGCAACTATCAAGAAAGTGTTTTAGTTCAGAGTTAATATTAGAATTTATGGTTCTGTAAAGTAGTTGCACAGTAGTAGGTGTGAATTTGTACAGTAAGAAAGTTTTGGTCTTTAAAGGGTGGGGGGGGGGAGGGGTGTTGGGGAAAATTTTTTACTGCACTTTGGGTTTTTTTGGCTTTAGCTGGGTTGTGCTGTTGACCCCCAATAAATAGCATAAGTGGGTAGGGATAGATGAGTGAATAGTATGTGTGGTATTTTGATTGGGGAATGATTGTTATCTTGGAGTGGACCCCATCTTTTTTGGGATACTATTTTTTTTGTTATGTGTTGGATAGGGGTGTTAAATTTTCAGGCTGCGCAAGGTGCAGGCCCAGGAATTTGCCCTCATTATTTTACAATAGGGTTTGTCAATCATAATACCCAGCTGGGCAACACCTGTTCTGTTCCCAAACATAATTGAAGGGTTTTTTCAATACAGTGGACCGATTTACGATATTTTCATTTCAGAATGCTGTTCAAATCCCTTACCAAACGAATTTATCTCCATAAGAAATGATGTAAAAAAGACTAGTCCTTTTTGACCCCCAAAAATTTCACTTACAAAAGCATTTAAAAATAAACTTACATAAAAAGGGGGTGTTTGGGACCATCGTAATCGGGGGACCACTGTACAGTCACCCCCGGGGTTCGTTAGCGCGGAGTTCGTTAAAATCGGGTTCTTTGGTTTTTTATGAGAATTTTGGTGGGGTTAACGAATCCCCTTGGGGGTTGGGGGTCGTCCCGGACACGTATGCATGGCATGGGCGGGCCCGGCACTTCACTCACATCAGTGTGCTTTGTTTTCGGCGACCACCACTCACGCATTCATACGAATCTGTCATTATTCCCCACTTTTTTTAGTGTTGCAACTGCTACATAAGTCACCAGGGGCCCCCAAGAAAGCCCCTTTTTTCCTGTGGTAAAGAATGTCAGAAATATGGTAGAATTGAAGAAGGAGTTTTAGCAAAATATGAAAGTGGGTGTTTTCGCTAGGGCCAGGTTCTATGGCAAACCCATTCAACCATCTCTTCCATTGTAAGAGAAAGGAAATAAAGGCGCTGCTGTTACGAAAGGTGAAAATATGGTCACAAAACAGAGATCTCAAGTGCTGGAAGAAGTGGAGGGGAATTGTTGGGGGGATCAACGAGAAACAATTAGCAGGAGATAGTGTTTCCGGGCGATAATATCTGAAAAAGCAAGGCAGTTGCATGATGTCTCTTTAAAAAAATGCCTGCAACGAGTCAAAGGAATGAATTTAAAGCCAGAAAAGGCTGGTTTGACAGATTTAAGAAGTGTAGTGACATCATAGTGTTGTGAGGCATGGTGAGGCAGCCAGTTCTGACAAAAGTGCGGCTAAAAAATATGTGCAGGAATTGTGGGGTACATATGGCTGAACAATTCCAACCCCAACAAGTGTTCAATTGTGATGAAACAGGCCTTTTTTGGAAGAAAATCCAAAACAGGACCTTCATTACAGGAGGAAAAGGCACTCCCAGGACATAAGCCTATGAAAGACAGGCTAACTTTTTATGCTTTTCCCAATGCCAGTGGTGATTTTAAAGTGAAGCCTTTAGTGGTGTTTTTTCTGAAAACCCCTGACGTTTAAGAGATGCGGTGTCACCAAGTCTAATTTGTGTGATGTGGAAGTCTAACAATAAGGCATGGGTCATGGGGAATTTTTTTCTTGGTCTGGTTTTATAAATGTTTGGCCCCAGGGGAAGAAATATCCGAGGAAAAAATTTGCCATTTAAATGCCTCCTGATAATGGACAATGCCCTTGTCTCCTCAGACTTGGCAACAAATTGTGCAGGGTTTTATGTTCATAAAAGTGAAGTTTTTTTAAACCCTCCTCCTCCAGCCCAGGACCAGCAGGTCATTTGCAATTTTTAAAACTCTACACCAAAGCAATGTTTCAAAAGTGCTTTGATGTGACTGTAGACATGAATATGCCCCTAAAGGACTTTTGGAAAAACATTTCCATATCCGTTTAAAAACCTTTATAGGTAAGGCTTGGGGGGGAGTGACTACCAGGACTTTGAACTCTGCCTGGAAAATTGTCCAGACTGTCCTAGGGGGGTTTTGAAGGTTTTGGGGCTGAGCCTCAAAACCCCTGACCCTGAGCCTGTTGTGCAAGAAATTGTGGACGGGCAAGTCCAGGGGGTTTCACTAGACACAGAGCACTCCTCGATGTTCCCTGTGTCCATCAACACTATGCAAAAACTCAATGCATAAAAAAGGCCCGAAAATTTGGAATTCATTACCTGTGATTGCCAAAGAAACCCTGCCAGTACCCCAATTCAAAACGATGCTAAAAACCACCTTCTCACCCAAACCTAAGTGCACAATATCAAACATTCCCAACAAAGTTGATTAATCACTTAAATGTAAAAACCTGATTAATCATTTAAATGCGTAAACCTGTTATGAAATAATACATACTGAGCTAACTGTTTCTATAACATTTACATTATAATGACCCATAAATGTAATTGCAATGCAACCAATTGTTTTAAATTTTTTATCTCCTCAATTGTTGCATTCTACAATTACTAAACTATTATGTTCAACTTACATATATTCAAATTTTCAACGAGATACACAATTATTCAGTGGACCTCTGAATTTCGAAAACCCCGAAATCGTACATTATGTAAGTATAATATTGTAAGTGCTTGTGGAAGTGTATTTTGGGGGTCTGAAATAGACTAACCTACGTGACATTTTCCTTAAGGCGTAATTCGTTCGGTAATGGCGCTTGAGCAGACGTCAGGAGTGAAGTTTTTACGAAACTCGGGGGTCCACTGTACTTATTTTATAAATTATCAACCATAATTTTTACAATGTAGTCTACTATTAATTAATCTTAAGAATTCCCACAATGCACAGCATATTAGGGGCTTTTGGCATGTACACCTTATTATACTAAACTATGTATCATGTCTAAATAACAACATTGTATCATGTCTAAATAAACTATTATTATTATTATTATAGGATGTGGAACAGTTGGTGGAGGAGGACAATGAAGAGATAACCACTGAAGATCTGCAAGAGCTTCAACAGCAACAGCAACAACAGACCACAGTTCAGGAAAATGGTCCAGAGGAGGAGGAGGAACAGAGACGGAGGAAGGTGCCTTCTTCAATGATTAAGGAGATTTGTGCAATGTGGAGCAAGGTGCAAACATTTATGGATGATTATCACCCTAACCAAGCTGTTGCAGGCCGTGTTGGACACATGTACAATGACAACGTGGTGTCCCATTTCAGGGATGTTTTAAAAAACGCCAGACACAGAGCTCCCTGGACAGATTTTTTGTTAGAGAGGTTCCAGTGACTCTCAACCTGGTCCTAGTGGCATTAAAAGAAAAGGCCAGTAACCCAGAAAGAACTTGCCACCTACAGTGTTAATGGAAGGGATTCCCCCTTTCCCAAAAACTAACATACTACTCCATCCTCTCTCCTCCTCCAGTCTTCCACACATCAACAACTCTTCAATAAATGTAAGTGACATGTTATTGTACTATTATTTCTTTATTTCTCATAAAACTGCGTGTAATTTAATGTCTATATGTTGTAAAAAATATTTTATTTTAATACTTTTGGGTGTCTGGAACGGATTAATTTTATTTCCATTATTTCTTATGGGGGAAAAAAGATTCAGAGTTCGTTATATTCGGTGTTCGCTGGGCCCTCTGGAGGATTAATAACGAGAACCGGGGGCTCACTGTATTAAGTGTAAGTTTAAAATGTGAAGGTTTTGTCACTATTAAGTGTAAATTTACTAGGTAGTAGGGTGGTAGACAGCAACCGCCCAGGAGGTACTACCGTCCTGCCAAGTGAGTGTAAAGCAAAGCCTGTAATTGTTTTACATGATGGTAGGATTGCTGGTGTCTTTTTCTCTCATAAACATGCAAGATTTCAGGTACATCTTGCTACTTCTACTACACTTAGGTCACACTACACATTCATGTACAAGCTATATATACACACCCCTCTGGGTTTTCTTCTATTTTCTTACTAGTTCTTGTTCTTATTTCCTCTTATCTCCATGGGGAAGTGGAACAGAATTCTTCCTCCGTAAGCCATGCGTGTCGTAGAGCGACTAAAATGCCGGGAGCAAGGGGCTAGTAACCCCTTCTCCTGAATATACATATTACTAAATGTAAAAGGAGACACTTTGTTTTCCTTTTGGGCCACCCTGCCTCGGTGGGAAACGGCCGACGTGTTGAAAGAAGAAAGAAAGAAGTGTAAATTTATTAGCAGTCATCCAGATCAATATTTTTACTAGCTCTTCGTTAACAATAGTGTTGAGTGAGGCAATATTAGGGTGGGAGATGACATAAGTCGTGTCGTCAGCAAAGAAAATAGGTTTAAGGTGTTGTGATACATTAGGAAGATCATTGATGTATAAGTGGAAGACCAGGGTACCAAGGACACTTCCCTGTGGTACTCCAGTATCCAGTGGTCTTGTTGATGAGGTTGTGTCCTTAATAGAGACGATTGATGGGTGTTAGCAAGGTAGTATTTGAAATATATAAGTGTATGGCCTCTTATACCATAATGATCATTTGTGCAAAAGCACACATGACACAATTGTAAAAATGCTAGACATGCTTTACACAGCACTGAAAAAAATGAATATCCATTAGGACTCTTTATCGACCTAAGGAAATTTGTTGATACAGTAGATCACAGCAATTGTGATCTACAATATCCCTAGTTTTTTTCAGTTTGAGGATGCCCAGAAAATGAGTGTCTTCCAGGTCTTTTTTATATCTCTTGTTTCAGTGAATTTATTGTAGTAGTACAATTGCTTAGCCTTTCTTATTAGTTTGGTGAGGACTGATGCATAGTGTTTAATAATATCTTTGTTTATTAAGCCCTGTCTATATTGCTTTTCATATTCATGTTTCTTATCAATGGATCTTAGTACAGTGGACCCTCGGTTTTCGTTGAAAATTCTTTCCAGAATGCTGTTTGAGTGCCGTTACCAAACGAATTTGTTCCCATAAGGACAAATGTAAATTAGATTAGACATTTCAGACCCCCAAAAATACAATTACAAAAGCACTTACGAAAATACACTTACATAATTGTTCGAGTTTGGAGGTGAACGAAAACCGAGGGTCCACTGTATTTGGTTTTTGATACATTCAGACAGGAAGAACTACAGTGTATGTATATGAAATGCAGTCAGTAATGTGAAACAATGGAATGAAACTTTGAGGAAAGAGATGCAACACAATTGTGTGTAAAGTTTTTGTTAATAGAATTATTACATAATGAAATAAAATACTCCATGAAGCTGTAAGTGTGAAGACAATACAGCCATTTAAGAACCAGCTGGACAAGCAGTTTGAGAACATAGTTTTCAACTAGATACAGTACTACACAAGGGCAAACTGTGTTCATTGGATTCCTGATATTAGTTCTGCAACTACATCAGAACAAACAAATAACAATGAACAACCCAGGGTATACTAATAGAGGCAAAGACTAGAATTATCAGTGGAGGTTATTGTCGTCATAACAAATTCCACCAGTTTGCTCCAAGGTTCTCAGGATATCTGGTTGTTAAAATACAACGCCTGAAGTAGGACTAGTGATAACTAGCTCTAAAAGCACTGGTACACACAGTTCTGTCGGTGGCAATGGAGTAACAAGTAATTATAGAAGAAACGGTACTAAACAGAAGATGTAGTAGTCCATCCACTAGTATCTCTCTTATAATTTTCATGTCACTTTACAATATGGCGTGATATGTTTTATTCAGGTAGTCAGAAGGCGGAACAAGGGTTGTAATAATATTGGTAGAATTACCGACAATACGTTAAGTAAAAGGACACAACTGCAACAAATGTGACATTTTATTGTGGCAACGTTTCGCTCTTTGGCTTGACAAAGCTCCTGGAGAGCGAAACGTTGCCACAATAAAATGTCACATTAGTTGCATTTGTGTCCTTTTACTTAACATACGGAACAAGGGTTGTTGAGGTGGCTTGAGCATTTAGAGATGATGAAGCAGAATAGGATTATAATGCGAATGTATAAATGTAGTGGAAAGAAACTAGGGGTTATCCCAGGAAGGTTGGAGGAATGTGTGAAGGTTTTAAAGGGTAGAGTCTTGAGTATCCAGCAGGCATGTTTAAGTGTATTAGATCAGAGAGAAGACAAGTGGTTCAAGGGATCTGACCTACTGTTAGAGTGAGATAAATAAAACCTCTATGAAAAGATTCATAAGAACATAAGAAAGGAGGAACACTGCAGCAGGCCTGTTGGCCCATACTAGGCAGGTCCTTCACATTCCATCCCACTAACAGAACATTTGTTCAACCTAATTTTCAATGCTACCCAAGAAATAAGCTTTGATAA
The DNA here is from genome assembly GCA_009830355.1 of Cherax destructor. Lineage (NCBI taxonomy): Eukaryota > Metazoa > Arthropoda > Malacostraca > Decapoda > Parastacidae > Cherax > Cherax destructor. Next base: position 7,960 of record WNWK01049608.1, read on the forward strand.
TTTTATTTACTCATGTGCAATTCCCACTCAAATCCAACCCCTCTCACTCATGAATTTATCCAACCTAAATTTAAAACTACCCAAGGTCCTTGCTTCAATAACCCTACTAGGCAGACTGTTCCACTCATCAACTACCCTATTTCCAAACCAATAACTTCCTATATCCTTTCTAAATCTAAACTTATCTAACTTGAATCCATTATTGCGGGTTCTCTCTTGGAGAGATACCCTCAAAACCTTATTTATATCCCCTTTGTTAATACCCATTTTCCACTTGTATACGTACCTCGATCATGTCTCCCCTCATTCTACGTCTTACAAGTGAATGTAATTTAAGGGTCTTCAATCTTTCTTCGTAAGGAAGATTTCTAATGCTATGTATTAATTTAGTCATTCTACGCTGAATGTTTTCTAACGAATTTATGTCCATTCTGTAATATGGGGACCAGAACTGAGCTGCGTAATCTAGGTGAGGCCTTACTAATGATGTATAAAGTTGTAATATAACCTCTGGACTTCTGTTGCTAACACTTCTTGATATACATCCCAGTAATCTATTTGCCTTATTACGTACGCTTAGGCATTGCTGTCTTGGTTTAAGGTTGCTGCTTACCATCACCCCCAAAGATTCAGAGAAAGTTGCTAGCTGGATTAGAGTCCTGAAGGTAGGTATTAGAGTGCATGCACTCTTTAGGTAGGTATTAGAGTGAATGCACTCTGAAGGAGAAGTGGGAATGCTGCAGATCAGAGGGTCATTTGAATTACAATGTTTGAACACTTTTGGCAAGACAGCTGATGAATCTATGAATGTGAATGTGATGTCTTGTTTAGGTCAGCCTACCTTGGAAAAATAAACACATAAGCAGTATAATGTGATCCTTTATTGACAACGTTTCGCCCACGCAGTGGGCTTTATCGAGTCACAGACAGATCTACCTGGAAAATGAGCAACATGGAGATATATATAGGGTACAGTCAGGTGGAGAATGCTGGGTCAGGTGGAGAAAGCTGCATGTGAGTCTTAAAAGTAGTGTGATAGTTAAAAACATAGTGTGACTTAAAGGACCTGCAGTGTACCATTCTTGAGTTCTAGGTGGGATAGCGTTGAAGAAGGTTCTTGGCAATAGGTTCAGCTATGTTGTAGAAGCCGTTGTTCTGGTTGAAGTTGTTGGATATACAGATGAGTGATGATTCTAGGATTCTTCGGTATTGCGTGCTGTCTTCTCTGGCGATGAGTCTTGCGTTTCTGTAGTTGATTAAATGGTTGTGTAAATTTCGGTGTTGAACACAGGCATTTCTTGAGTCGTCAGATCTGCCTGCGTACTGGTGTTCTGAAATGCGTGTTTGTAGGTCTCTGGATGTTTCGCCAACGTATAATTTGCTGCAGCCATTACAAGGGATTGTGTATACCCCTGCCGTGGATTGAAGCTTTTCCTGTCTGTTACTGGTAATGTCCTTAATGGTGGTGGATGTGGAGGTGGATTCTCGGAATGAGGTCTTAGAAAAAATGTTGGAAACTTGTTTGGAAATGGAGTTGGTGGGAAGGACTATGTATCTCTTCTCTGGGTGTGTTGAAGATGTTTAATGCCCGTCGTCTGCAGTCTCTAATGAAGTGACGAGGATAGTGAAGTTTGGAAAAACTTGTTCAATGAGGAGCATTCTTCTTCAAGGAACTCACTGTGGACAAGTGGACAACCTCACCAAAACATTTCTTCACAAGACTCGCCGCATTCTGAGGGAATCAGAACTAGGAAAGAAACTTCTACACACCATTCCCAGCAACCCCAGACCTGCCAGAATGTACGGTCTGCCAAAACTCACAAACCAGGTATCCCATTGAGGCCCATATCCTCGGGAATAGGCAGTGCTCCCCACCAAATCTCAGGAATTCTCGCTAAAACCTCTCCAAACTTTTGGGCACCATCAGTCCAGCACATCTCAAACACTCTGGTGACCTTCTCAATCGCATTCGCAACATCAACATCAGAAACAAGAAACTCTCCAGCCTTGATGTAACATCCCTATTCACCAAAGTACCTACTACACAAGCTATCGATCTCTTGCGCAGGAAAATTGACGACTCGCTTGATCTTCCTCTTCCAGCCAGCGATTTCATCGACCTTGTTGAACTATGTGTGGGCTTTACATGTTTCTCTTTCGAAAACCAACTCTTTCAGCAAACTTTTGGACTACCCATGGGATCGCCACTTAGTGCCGTCCTTGCGAACCTATATATGGAACATTTGGAAGCCGAGCGATTTTCCACTATTATCCCCTCTTCTGTCACCTGGCTTCGTTATGTTGACGACATTCTCATCATAACTCCCAGACGCTTCAACGTTCAAGCTCTCCAACACGAACTCAACCAGGTTGAGCCATCAATCCAGTTTACACTAGAAGAAGAAGTCGACAACACTCTTCCTTTCCTTGATGTTCTTCTCTGCAAAGCTGACCATGAACTTCGTTTTAAAGTCTATCGAAAACCTACCAATCAACACGATCTTCTCCACTCTACTCTCACCACGACACCAAAATTAAACGTGGTGTAATTATAGGCTTTTTCCTGCGCGCACTCAGAATCTGCAGCAGTGAGTTCCTTGAAGAAGAATGCTCCCTCATTGAACAAGTTTTTCCAAACTTCACTATCCTCGTCACTTCATTAGAGACTGCAGACGACGGGCATTAAACATCTTCAACACACCCAGAGAAGACACTGCTGAGAAGAGATACATAGTCCTTCCCACCAACTCCATTTCCAAACAAGTTTCCAACATTTTTCTAAGACCTCATTCCGAGTATCCACCTCCACATCCACCACCATTAAGGACATTACCAGTAACAGACAGGAAAAGCTTCAATCCACGGCAGGGGTATACACAATCCCTTGTAATGGCTGCAGCAAATTATACGTTGCGAAACATCCAGAGACCTACAAACACGCATTTCAGAACACCAGTACGCAGGCAGATCTGACGACTCAAGAAATGCCTGTGTTCAACACCGAAATTTACACAACCTTTAATCAACTACAGAAACGCAAGACTCATCGCCAGAGAAGACAACACGCAATACCGAAGAATCCTAGAATCATCACTCATCTGTATATCCAACAACTTCAACCAGAACAACGGCTTCTACAACATAGCTGAACCTATTGCCAAGAAACTTCTTCAACGCTATCCCACCTAGAACTCAAGAATGGTACACTGCAGGTCCTTTAAGTCACACTATGTTTTTAACTATCACACTACTTTTAAGACTCACATGCAGCTTTCTCCACCTGACCCAGCATTCTCCACCTGACTGTACCCTATATATATCTCCATGTTGCTCATTTTCCAGGTAGATCTGTCTGTGACTCGATAAAGCCCACTGCGTGGGCGAAACGTTGTCAATAAAGGATCACATTATACTGCTTATGTGTTTATTTTTCCAGAATGAATGTAGCTCGTATTTTTAATAATTATTTTTCTCAGCTTTTACCTCAGGAAGATATAATAAACCCAAAAATAAATTTTAGTGTACCAAAGAATGTATAAATATGTAATACAGTCATAGCTATGTGTTTATCAAACAGTAGACTTTACAATAATCGAGCTGATGAGCTTTTCAAGGTTCGTAAGATCCAAATGAACTATGTGAAGTTATTAATTGTAAGTGCTATCTTGTAAACAGGTGTAGTGTCTGATACTGGAAGATGGCTAATGTAATTCCTATTTTTAAAGCAGGGGACAAGTCGTTACCATCAAATTACCGCCCAATAAGTCTAACATCAATTGTAGGCAAATTATTGGAGTCGATTATAGCTGATAACATAAGAAGCCATCTCGATAGGCATAATATGATTAATGATACTCAACATGGATTCACCAGGGCCGTTCCTGCCTAACTAATTTATTAACTTTTTCAGTAAGGCTTTTGAGGCAGTTGATCATGATAAAGAATTCGATATTGTTTATTTGGATTTTAGTAAGGCTTTTGATAAGTACCACATCAGAGACTGTTAAAGAAAGTGGCTGCTCACGGCATTGGGGGAAAAGTGTTTTCATGGATCGAGTCATGGCTCACCAATAGGAAGCAGAGGGTGTGCATTAATGGGGTTAAATCTGAGTGGGGATCTGTAACAAGTGGCGTTCCACAGGGATCGGTTTTGGGCCCGTTGTTGTTTATAATATATATAAATGACCTTGACGAGGGAATTACTAGTGATATGAGCAAATTCGCTGATGACACGAAGATAGGTAGGATAATCGATTCAGACGTAGATGTCACGGAACTTCAGGAGGATTTAGACAAACTCAATTCCTGGTCAGAAAATGGCAGATGCAGTTCAATGTAGATAAATGCAAAGTTCTAAAGCTCGGGAATGTTCATAACCCTAGCACCTACCAGCTTAATAATGTTGAACTCAGCCGTACAGAATGCGAAAAGGATTGGGGTTATGGTAAGCAGCAACCTCAAACCAAGTCAGCAATGCCTAAGCGTAAGAAATAAAGCAAATAGATTACTGGGATTTATATCAAGAAGTGTAAGCAACAGAAGTCCAGCGGTTATATTACAGCTTTATACATCATTAGTAAGGCCTCACCTAGATTATGCAGCTCAGTTCTGGTCTCCATTTTACAGAATGGATATAAATTCGTTAGAAAACATTCAGCGACGAATGACAAAGTTAATTCATAGCATTAGAAATCTTCCGTATGAAGAAAGATTGAAGACCCTTAAATTACATTCACTTGTAAGACGAAGAATGAGGGAGACATGATCGAGGTATATAAGTGGAAGATGGGTATTAATAAGGGGATATAAATAAGGTCTTGAGGATATCTCTCCAAGAGAGAACCCGCAATAATGGATTCAAATTGGATAAGTTTAGATTTAGAAAGGATATAGGAAAATATTGGTTTGGAAATAGGGTAGTTGATGAGTGGAACAGTCTGCCTAGTAGGGTCATTGAAGCTAGGACCTTGGGTAGTTTCAAATTTAGGTTGGATAAATTCATGAGTGAGAGGGTTGGATTTGAGTGGGACTCGCACTTGAGTTAATAGAATCTTCAAAGCTTATTTCTTGGGTAGAATTGAAAATTAGGTTGGGCAATTATTCTGTTAGTGGGATGGATTGTGAAGGACCTGCCTAGTATGGGCCAACAGGCCTGCTGCAGTGTTCCTCCTTTCTTATGTTCTTAT
>WNWK01049609.1:0-13145 GCA_009830355.1 Cherax destructor
GAGCAGACTTCAAAAAGTTTTACAAAGGGGGGTTTTACTGTAAAACTTTTTTTTCTTTTCGGGGGAAAATCGGTGGGGCAGTAACAGTGTCCGTTTATCGTGGGGTTTTTAAAAGGGTTTAAAAAGGGGGGTTGGGTTGTGACAGGGGGGGAGGGACTTTTCCCCAGCTGTCATATCTGAGCCCTCTAAAAAGGCAGTGATTATTTGGGGGGTGAAAGTTTGGGTTTTAGAAAGTATTTTCTTTTTTTTTTTTTTTTTTTGGGGTCACCCCCCCCGGGGGGAGCTTGACTTTTGAAAAAAAAAAATATTGGGGGGGAAAAGGATTGTACCCCCAAAACTCGAAAATTATTTCAGTCATCCCTTTTCAATTTTAACCGTTCCAGATTTGGAAAAAAAACCAAATCGGCAAAACCCCAAAACTATTTTCCCATAAAGAAATAAGGAAAATTTAAAATTAACTTTTCCAAAACCCAGATTTTAAATTTTTTTTTTTTTGGGGCCAAAAGATGATTTACGGGGCCAAATGAATGAACCTATTCCCTTTTCCTTTATTGAAGACTGATGTTGCTGGGGGAAAGGGGGGGAAAAGGGGGAGATTAAAAAAGGACCTATTTTTTGGGGAAGGGGGAATCCCCATAAGGAATTTTCCAAGTCCTTATTGGGGTCATTCCCCCTCTCCTTTTCCCCCCCCCCCCCTGCCCCCCCCCTTGCTCTGCTACCCCCCCCCCTTCCTTTTCCCCTCCCTGAAAAACCTGCTACCCCCCTGCATACCTTTCCCCCCTGCATACATGCTACCCCCCCTGCATACATGCCCCCCCGGGCATACATGTTCCCCCCCCCTCATACCTGCTCCCCCCCCTGCATCATGTTCAATTCCTGCATACTTTTTACCTCCCTAAAACCATGTTACACTCCCCAACCTTTTTGCATACATGCTACACTCCCTGCATAATGTTACCTCCCCCCTTCCTGCTACCCCCCCTGAAAAATGCTCACCCCTTTTAAATGTTCCCCCCCCCTTCCTTTTCCCCCCCTGCATCATCCCCCCCCTGCATACATGTTTACACTCCCCCCATACATGTTACACCCCTGCATACCTGCTACCCCCGGGCCATGCTACCCCCCTGCATACATGCTACCCCCCCGGCATCCTGCTACCCCCCCCCTGCATACATGCTACCCCCCCTGCATGCCCCCCTTACCCCCCCCGGGCCCAATTGCCCTGCTACACTCTTAAACTCCATCGTGTTTCTCATTTACTATCATATTTTTCTATTTTTTTTTTCTTCATTTCTACAGTTTCCCCTCACTTTCAAAAGAACTAGCACGGGGAGCTTTCTTTGGGCCCATAAAACTTATTTAGTAGTCACAAACAATAATAAGGGCCAAAAAAGAATGAATTTTAAAATAAATGTTTTGTATGAACTCCTGGGGTGATGTTCACTAAGGGGCTAAACAATGCTAGACTGCGTGACAATTGGGGAGGTGCATGGGGGGGGGCCCCTGGCCTTTAAAATGGGGGCACTGGTGGACAGGTCCCATGGGGTTGGGCGAAAACTAAAACAATCGGCGCCGAAAAAATTTTCCCCAAAAAAAAGTGGGAAAAAACCCAAAAAAATGGAAAAAACTGGGAAATTTTAAAACCAAGGGATGACTGTTTTATTTTTGGGGTGCTTTTGTAAGTGTATTTTGGGGGTCAAAAACTAATCAAATTTTCATTATTTCTTAGGGGGGAAAAAATTGTTTGGAAAGGACTTGAAACATTCGGGGAAAGAAATAATGCGTAAGGGGTCCACTATGTGTATGTATTTTTTTATATATATATATATATATATATTTCCCAGGTGGGAGGTTGGTAGCAGCAACCGCCCAGGGGGTACTACCGTCCTCCCCAAATGAGTGAAAAAAAAAAGCCTGTAATTTTTTTACATGATGGTGGGGTTGTTTGGGGTCTTTTTCTGTCTCATAAACATGCAAGATTTCGGGGACATTTTTGCTACTTCTACTTACACTTAGGTCACACTAAAATTCATGTACAAGCATATAAAACACACCCTCGGGGGTTTTTTTCTATTTTTTTACTAGTTCTTGTTCTTTTTCCTCTTATCCCCATGGGGAAGTAACAGAATTTTCCCCCTAAACCATTTGGGGCGACTAAATCCCCCGGGAAAAAGGGGTAGAACCCCCCTTCCCCCGTTATTTCTAAATGAAAAAAGAAATTTTTTTTTTTTTCTTTTGGGCCACCCTTTTTGGGGGGGAAAGGCCCCGTGTTGAAAGAAAAAACATTTAAGATTTCAAAGTTTTACTTCTACTTACATTTGGTCACACAAAAAACTTTTTATGAAAGCATAAAACACACACCCCTCTGGGTTTTTTTCTATTTTCTTACTAGTTCTTGTTATTATTTCCTTTTTACCCCTGGGGAAGTGGAACGGGGAATTTTTTTCCCCCAACCCCCGTGTGTCAAAAGGGGGACAAAAACCGGGAGCGATTGGCTAGTAACCCCTTCTTCTGTATATATTCTAAATGTTAAAAAATTTGTTTTTTTTTTTGGGCCCCCCGCTTCAGTGGGAAACCCCCGGGGGGTTGAAAAAAAAAGAAGAAGACATACACACACACACACACATAAGTATGCAGTACATTATTTGAACTAAAAAAAACTAGTTCCTTCCCCTAAACCCCCACCCCAAAATATAATTACTCACCAAAACATATTCAGAAAACACTTTATCTCCTTTATGGGTTGGGGAAAAAAGGGGCCCTTCCCCCATCTCGCTTTGGAATGTATAAACAAATTTTAGTGTTAATTATAAGAAACAATTGCATTGAAATGCACGGTAGTTTTTGATTGAGTGGAGTGTCTTATTTTGGGGTTTAAACAGGTACCTTCAAGACCTTTTTAAATACCCCCGGGGTCTGATATTAAAAAAAAAAATAAATCTTATTAGGAATTTATAACCTTCAAGCTCTAATGATTCATAACCCCAATGCTTTAAAAATGCTCTTTCAGAGCAAGACCAAAACTAATTTCCTTAATTCTCATTTGAAAATTATAAGGCTAAATAAAAAATAACAAAAAATGAAGACTATTGCAAATTCACAGATTCAGATAATTTTTTTTGATGTTCAAGCTCATCTTCCCCCAATAAAAATTACTCGTTTTTCTGTTAAACAGACATGTAGGTCCAGCCTTTTGCTATTTGTACAAAACTTTTGAACTCAGAAACAGTCAATGTGTTTCGAGCAAAAAAAAAATAAAAATTTTTAGTTGAACAAGTACACAAAGAAAACTTTTTCTGGCCAATAACAGTTTCTAGTATAATTTGAAAGTTTGAAAATTAAGAGAATCAAAAATTTAAGCCTGAAATTTCTACTAATTAAGGTCTTTCTACTCTGAACTCTTTGTCAGGGGCACGGGGTGGATAGAAGGGCGTGGTGCAGAAAGGGACGGGAAAGGTTGTAAATCCATTTGGGAAACTGGGAAATCCAATGGGGGGAAGGGAAGGTGGGGAGGTGGGTGTCGATGGGGACATCGTGGCAGATTTTGCTTTTTTCTTTTCACGCCGGGAGGAACATTTTCATAAATTTGCTTGGAAGTTCATCAGGAGGCCTTGAAAGCAAAATAAACATTATTAGAAAATAATGGGGATCCTAAAGCTATATTATAAAAAGATCCATGTTATTCTGAGAACATAACACTCATGGGTCTCTATATTTTTCCCCACCAAGAAAATTGCCTGAAATAAATTAGATTTTAAGGATCAGAAAATACAGAAAAAATGTTTCCACTGTACTGTACTGAATCAATGTAAAATATTGTGTATACAGTATTCACAGATTAAGACCCGATCTTCTATGATGTTTTTGAAATACAGTGGACCCACGGAGTTCATAATTAATCCGCTCCAGAGGGCGCTACTAACTCGAATACTACTAACTCCAAATCTATTTTCCCCATAAGAAGTAATGGAAATTCATTTAATCCGTTTCAGACACCCAAAAGTATTAAAATAAAATATTTTTGTACATTAAATATACATTAAATTATAGAAAACAATGAGACATGAAGAATAAAACAATAATAACATGACACTTACCATTATTAAAGAGTTGTTGATGTGTAGAAGACAGGAGGGAGGAGAGGATGGAAGAATTGCTATTGTTTGGAAGGGAAATTCCCATCCATAAAGCTTCCAGGTACCAAGTCCTTTTCCTGAGTTACTTCCTTCTTTTTTTTAATGCCACTGGACCAACAGTACTGGACCCTGTTGCTCAAAAAAGTGTTCCAGAGAGTTCTGTTTCTGGCGAATGTTTGGTGTGCCGGCAACAGGGTGTGTGTTTGTGGACAGGACAATATAGTCCTTCAAAATGACACTAATATAAACTCTATGGCTTATTTATATATCATAATTCATCTAATATGACATAATAAACAATATTAACCTTTCAGGTTGGTGCCGTACTCAGTGTTTCGAGCAGGGGTTGGTGCCGTACTAGTACGCGTAAATTCTAGCGACTTCAAATTAAGCGGGAAACAGCTGATAGGCCTAGGGATGAGAGAAATGGGTCTGCGCAGTCAGTGTGCGAGTAGAAAAAAAACGGGCACCCAGTGGTGCATTGTGGGAACACCATTTCAGTATACAGTGTACTGAGTTACAGTATTTTTCGTTAGAATGCTGTTCAAGTGCCATTACCAAACAGATTTATCCCCATAAAATAATGTAAAATAGACTTAGTCCTTTTACACCCCCAAAAAAATACTTACAAAGCATTTAAAAAAAAAAACTTACATAAAAGGGCGATTTTGGGGACCATCGTAACTCGAGGGACCACTGTCCCTTTCCACCATGCCTCGCAGCAGAAACACCTTACTCCTCGGAATTGGGACACTTTTATTCCCCAGTGACAGTTCTAACAGTGATGGGGGTGTCAGTGAAGGTGACTTTCAAGGTTTTGGAGGCAGTTGGGGACCAAACTAGTGACCATAATACCGGTATAAGGGAGGAAAACCCAGACGACCACCTCTGGTGCTGTGGCGTCTTGTTCACGTCCCGTTGTACCAGAACAAAGGTGAAACTCCTATTTACTCAATCCCGGACTCAGATGTGAGCAATGGTGATGATAGTGATATGAATATGAACTCCCAAGCCCTTGAAATAGTTCCAGTAGCGCAAGTGAAGGGAATATTCACCAGTGAAGCGTCAGTATATACGATGGTATATGCCTCTGGTAGTGTGCCATGCTCTTCCAAGGGTTAGGAGTACATCTCAAGTACATCCGTGGGCGTAAACAACAGGAAGTGATAGTGAAAATGAAGATGATAGTGTTGCAATTGGCATGACAAATGTGCATGCAACTGGTAGTGGAGTTGGTGCGGGCGCGAGGCACCAGCAGTGGACCATGCTGGCACCGACGCCGCTGAGTCAAGCTCAGCTACAACAAAGGCAACCCTCACCCACACAAACCCCCACAAACCCCCTGTAAATATCCAGTACCCACCAGCAGACCGCTGGGATTGGCAGGAAGCTGTCAATTTTATTCCAATCCCCATCAGTTTGATAAAGTAACAGTGGAATATGCCCATCTTGTCCACTTGGGAACAATGCCACTGAACTGGAATGTTTGAGTTATTCTTGACGAACCCCTGATGGACATTATTATCAGGGAGAGCAACAGATACTTCGATTACACAATGGCAAACACGATTCTTTCACCAAAATCACGTCCACACCAGTGTAAGGAGACAACTGTGGCAGAGATGTATCTTTCTTTGCCACAATAATGCTTATGCCACATGTGTATAAGCACCATATCAAATCATACTGGTCAACAGACCGATTGATTGCAACACCAGCTTTCAGTGATATTATACCTGTGAATCGATTTGTGCTACTGTTACGCATGTTACATTTTTCAGACAAAACCAGGCCTGACAGAACCGACAGGTTATATAAGATTAGGAATGTGTTTCTGTATCTGAAAGAAAATTCAATATGTATTTTTATCCCTTCAGGAAGCTTGTTATTGATGAGTCTTTGATTCTGTTCAAAGGTAGACTGTCATTCAAGCAGTATATACAAGCAAAAGGAAACGCTTTGGTATAAAGTTGTTTGTAATATCTAGCTTATTACATAACCAACACCAAACTCATTGGTGCTACCCAATTTTGTAATTTAAACTTAATAGTTTATATCTAAATTTTAATTTTACTGTACTTTATTTCATTCTAGCTAATACATAACCAATACCAAACTCATTGGTGCTACCTTATTTTTAGTAATTTTATCTTATTAGTTTATATCTAAATTTTTATTTCATACTAGCTTAATACATAGTCAATACCAATTCCATTATGTTTATATGTTACTAAACTCTATTTGACCAATGTGCATTAGTTGTATACTTGTCCAAACATCCCCTTACTACAGATACGTATCAGTATTAGAACTCACCACACTATACAGGATATAACAAATTTACTATTTAACCTAAATGATGAATGATCACGTCGACCCTGATCTAAACCTATTTAATCTAACACCCAATCAAAATTTACTGGAAAATAACTGCCTCTACTACACAGCATCACAAGCCCACACTGTCCTAAACACTACTAAAAGTATAACAGTTCTTAACTACAACATCCGATCCTTAAGCAAACACTATGATGACCTCCTTGCCCTCCTTGATTCCCTAAATACAACATTCACATGTATTGTCCTTACTGAAACCTGGCTTAAGCAGGATACAATAGATATCTACTCGCTACCAGGATACACAGCAATACATAGCTGCAGACCACATCAAGTTAGGGGTGGTATAGCAATCTATTACTCTAATGAAATATCCTGTTGTGACACCACTTGGGGCCATTTACCGGATGCCTCATACAAACATCCCAAATTTTAGTGATCAACTAACCTAATAACAACAAAAAGACAACACCCTTACTAGTAGACAAATCAACGCTACAGATGAAGCAGAACCGATTTCAACAATGAACAACACACTTCATCAACAATAACCAAACCAACCAGTACTGAGATGAGTGCAACCATATCACCATATGGACCAAATCCTAGCCCTAAATTGGGGTTTAATAGACACTAGACCATACACCTTCACTCTTAACATTAGTAAACCAACAATTTTTTGAAACCAGACAGCAGAGCTAGAGACGGTTGACTGGGCTATAGAATTCTCAAACGCCAAGGGTATCGATGATTGGACAGACAACTTTCTTAATAAATTACATAGACTATACAACAAACATTGTCCTATAAAAATGAAACAGATTACGAATAAACGGCTAGGTTGCCCATGGCTAACTAACAGCTTACTAAAATCCATTACCAAGAAACACCAATATGAAAAGGAATATAGACGGGGATTCATACATAAAGAGTTTATTAAACACTATTCATCAGTTCTCACCAAACTAATAAAAAAAGCCAAACTATTGTACTACTCCAGCAGATTCACTGAAACAAGAGGAGATATAAAAAAAGACCTGGAAAACACTCTCGCAGATTATGGGCACCCACAAACTGAAAAAAACTAGGGATATTGTCCTAATTAAAACAAACAAAACACCACTACAGCCTACTGATACAGTAAACAAGATAAATGACTTCTTCTCAACCATAGGATCAAATCTTGCCAGTAAAATCCCAGATTCAATGCCCGAGCAAGTGATTAACTAGATGGGAATTTCCCATCCTCCTTATATCTTGCACCTACTGAACCCACTGAAGTCACCATGATAATCAAGTCACTTAAAAATAAATCAGGGCATCTGTCTCAAGTCCCACCATTAATATACAAACGAGCCGCTCATGTCCTTTCACATCCTATTTCATTACTTTTTAACAAATCACTAGAAACTAGCACTTTCCCGACACTACTCAAAACAGCAAGGGTTACACCAATACACAAAGGTGGTGACCCCACAGATGTAAACAACTATAGGCCTATATCAAATCTACCGTTGCTATCCAAAATCTTCGAGAAACTTGTGCACAAGAGATTATACTCGTTTATAATGACACAAAGCATACTCAACCCCTGCCAATTTGGCTTCAGGAAAAATAAAAGCACTAACGATGCAATAGTAAAAATGATAGATCTGCTTTACACAGCACTCGAAAATAAGGAATATCCATTAGGACTTTTTACTGACCTAAGGAAAGCTTTCGACACAGTAAACCACGGCATCCTACTCCACAAACTTGACCACTATGGAATAAGAGGTCATGCACTTGCATACTTCAAATCCTACTTCACTAATAGGTATCAGTATGTCACCATTAAAGACACATCCTCCACGACACGACCACTTGACACTGGAGTACCGCAGGGAAGTGTCCTTGGTCCCCTGCTCTTTCTCTTATACATCAATGATCTTCCCAATGTATCGCAACACCTGAAACCAATACTCTTTGCTGATGACACAGATTATGTCATCTCCCACACAAATCTTGCCACGCTCAATACCATTGTCAACGACGAATTAATTAAACTTACACTCAACACTGATAAGACCTTCTATATTATGTTTGGCAACAGAGTAGGTGATCCACAATTAAACATTAAGATCAACACTACTCCTATTGCTAAACATAATGAAGGCAAATTCCTGGGCCTTCACCTTGACAGCAGCCTGAAATTCAGCACCCATATCCAACACATAACAAAGAAAGTGTCCAAAACTGTGGGAATCCTCTCTAAGATACGGTATTATGTACCACAATCAGCCCTACTCACACTATACTATTCACTCATCTATCCCTACCTCACATATGCCATTTGTGCATGGGGATCAACAGCAATTACCCACCTAAAGCCAATAATAACCCAACAAAAAGCCGCAGTAAGAATTATCACGCAATCCAACGCTAGGCAGCACACCCCCCCATTCTTCAAAGACCTAAACCTACTCACTATTCAGAACATCCACACTTACTACTCTGCTATCTACATTTATAGAACCATAAATTCCAACTTTAACCCTGAGCTAAAACACTTTCTTGACAGTTGTGACAGGACCCATAGACATAATACCAGACACAAACATCTCTTTGACATTCCCCATGTCCGACTAAATCTATACAAAAATTCAATGCGCATAAAAGGGCCTAAAATCTGGAACTCCCTGCCTGAAAACTCTAGAACTGCAGACACAACCTCCATTTTCAAAAGCATTGTTAAAAAACATCTTATCTCACTTACGCACCCAACCGGTAGCTAAATACACTTATTGATATCTGTGATTCTCCTTAATTTGCACATGACTAACCAAAATTCTAATACAACTATTGCCTCATAATTCTTAAGCTAGTCATAAGTTTGCCTAAGAAACGGTATTATGCCAATACATCACCTTTACCATTAATATATAAACTAATTGTTAAATTCTTAAATGTCTGAATTTCAGTACCTCAATTTTGTAAACCTAGTTAATCACTACAATTACCTAACCTTACTATCAGTATAATCATTGTATCACTATTAAGTAAGACCTATCATAAGACTGCCTGAAAAGCCTAGGCATACCTAGGCATACTATTGGCCATCTTGTAATATCTACTTCATAAAATGTATAATAATATAAGTACACCCCACTTTGTAATATTACTAGAAATAAAAAATTTGAATTTGAATTGTGTACACTGGAAGTACAGTGGACCCTCGGTTAGCGGCCGTAATCCTTTCCAGGAGATAGGCCTTTAACCGAAATGGCCTTTAACCGAATTAATATTCCCCATAAGAATTAATGTAAATGCAATTAATCCATTCCAGACAAAAATATTCACCAATAAATAATTTTTTTTAACAATTAAATCAGTATTACATACCTTTATTGAAGACTAATGCTGGCTTCTGGAAGATGGGGAGGAGGAAATAGGGAGGAGTTACTAGTTGGAAGGGGAATCCCCCTCCAAAAGGACTTCAGATGACAAGTCCCTCTCTGGGGTCACTTCCTTCTTTTCTTTTTAATGCCACTAGGACCAGCTTGAGAGTCACTAGATCCCTGCCTAGTGAAATAACTGTCCAGAGTGCTCTGTTTCTGGTGCCTCTTTAACATATCCCTGAAGTGGGACAAGGTTTTGTCACTAAACATGTTGCAGATATGGCTTGTTTCAGCTTGGTCAGGATGGTGTTTTTCAACAAATGTCTGCACCTTAGTCCACATAGAACAAATTTCCTTAATCTCTGCAGAAGGCACCTCCTTCTCTTCCTTTTCCTCCTCCTCCCTTTCTGAAGCAAGTTCCTGAGCTGTGGTCTGTTGCTGTTCCAGATGAAGCTCTTGCAGCTCTTCAGTTGTTAGCTCTACCCTGTGGTCCTCCACCAACTCTTCCACATCCTCACCACTCACCTCCAACCCCAGGCTGTTCCCCAATGTCACAATATCTTCCACAACAGGCACAGGGTCGTCGGCTGCAAATCCTTCAAAATCCCTCTGTTGGACACAATCTGGCCACAGTGGTCTCCAAGCAGAGTTCAAAGTCCTGGTAGTCACTCCCTCCCAAGCCTTACCTATAAGGCCTATGCAGTTGTAGATATTGAAGTGAATCTTCCAGAACTCTCTAAGGGTCAATTCAGTGTCTGAGGTCATTTCAAAGCACTTCTGAAACACTGCTTTGGTGTACAGTTTCTTGAAGTTAGAAATGACCTGCTGGTCCATGGGCTGGAGAAGAGGAGTGGTGTTAGGAGGCAAGAACTTCACTTTTATAAATTTGAAGTCCCTAGACATTTGGTCTTCCAAGTCTGGAGGATGTGCAGGAGCATTGTCCAGTACCAGGAGGCCCTTGAGTCCTAAATTGTTATCCTGAAGGAATTTTTTCACACTTGGGCCAAACACATCATCAACCCAATCTTTGAAAATTGACCTTGTGACCCATGAATTTTGACTTGATTTCCACATCACACACAATCTTTTCTTGTGAACATTGTGTTTCGTGAACACTCTGGGAGTTTCAGAGTGATACACGAGTAAAGGCTTCACTTTGAAATCCCCACTTGCCTGTCTTTCATAGGCTTGTGTCCACGCAGTGTCTTTTCCTCCTGCGTGATGTAGGTCCTGTTGGGCATTTTCTTCCAAAACAGGCCTGTTTCATCACAGTTAAACACTTGTTGGGGTTTCAGATTTTCACTCTTTATGTAGTTCTGAAATTCCTAAACAAACTTTTCAGCAGAATGTTTGTCTGAACTTGCAGCCTCACCATGCCTTACAACACTGTGTATGCCACTACGCTTCTTAAATCTCTCAAACCAGCCTTTGCTGGCCCTAAATTCACTACCAGCAGCACATGTTCCAGGAGTTTTCTTCACAAGATCTTCATGCAAACGCCTTGCCTTCTCACAAATAAAAGACTCCACTACACTGTCTCCCACCATTTGTTTTTCTTTAATCCACAATAATAATAACTTTTCCATTTGTTCCATTATTGGTGACCTTTGTTTTGTAAGCACATTTACTCCTTTGGCAACATCAGCCTCCTTGATCTGTTCTTTATTTGACAGGATGGTTGTAATTGTTGATTTGTTTTTCCCAAACATCCTGGCAAGTTCTAGCACCCGCATACCACTCTCATATTTCTCAATCACTTCTCTCTTAAATTCCATGGTATTTCTCACTCTCTTTGCCACAGGAACTTTACTAGGAACTTTCTTGGGAGCCATGGTTACTTATTTCGCAGTTGCACTGGCAAAAACAATGGAAAACAAGCGAAATGTTTGTATGAATGAGCAGAAGCTTCCCCCACGTACCGAGACACAAACAAACTGAAACGCAAACGTCCCCAGCTAGCGGGTTTACGCGTCCAATACGGCCGCTAACCGGAATAACGGCCGCTAACCCGGGGGCCGAAACCGGCCGCTAACCGTTGGCCTAACAGGAGGCCGCTAACTGAGGGTCCACTGTAATACATTGAAAGATACCAGGAAGTTACTGGGTATCTCTGGTGATGTGGTTAGAACAATGATGGAACCATATCTTGGCAAGGGGTATATATTATACGTATACTGATAACTGGTACACAAGCCCCACCCTCAGTGATTTTTTGCGAGTAAACATGACAGATGTGTCGGAACAGTTTGTGCAAATCGTAAGCATATGCCTAGGTTCGATGCAGGCATTCGTAGAGGTGAGGTGCAGGCGTTTTCTGCCAAGATATCATGGCATTGTGGGAGACAAACGACATGTCACACTGTTGTCATCAGTTCACCCTAATGAAATGGCAGACAGTGGCAGGGTGAATAGAGAGACTGATGAACCCATTCTAAAACCTGCAGCTATGATGGACTACACCCTCAATATGCGTTCAGTGGACAAATGTGACATCGGGGTTTTCTGATTGTGTTTGAAAGATTTTAAATGGTACATAAAAATCTTTTTCACATTCTGGACATTTCCATTAATGCTTATTGTTTATAAATTGAAGAAAAAACAAAACCCCAAAATTTGGGAAATTTTTTTTGTCTGTCATCAGGCAAATAATCCCCGTACCAAGGAACACCACCTAATAAAAACCCCCGATACCCCAACTCCCTCTGCCGGGCATGGTGAAAACCCTTTCCCAATGAAACTGTCTCTTGGGAAAAAGGGTCAGAAAAGGGGGTTATTTTTCCCAAAAACAAAAAAACGCTCACACAACCAAGACCTTTTGTTATGTGGGAAGAAAGTGAAACACCACTGTATTCACCATGTTTTAAAGACTTTCCCCAGGCTGCAGAAGTTCTAGGGAAAATGTGCAGTGACTCTATATTTTATATATATTGAACAATAGTTTAAACATTATTTTAAATTTTTTTTGTAAAAATTTTTTTGTAAACAAAATAGTGATAACAAACTTTATGCCATTTTGTAGGAATTAGGGTGAAAATTTGAAAAAAGCACTTATATTGGTCTCCAAGGGAAAAAAAATTATTTGAAAAAAAAAAAAAAAACGATAAAAAACCTTTTAAAAAAATAAATAACAGTTTACTGGCGGCCGGCAGTCAGCGACTTCCATGCGGGTTCAATTTCTGTCAACAAGTCTCCATATTTCCGTAAATATTATCCAAAAAATTTTTTTTTTTCCATTTAGATTTAAAAAAAAAAAATCATTTCATAAAATAAAATACAGGTCCCTGTTAACATTTTT
>WNWK01049610.1:0-13145 GCA_009830355.1 Cherax destructor
GGTGGACTTCATGTTAAGGTGTGAGGGTGAACTTGATGTTAAGGTGTGAGGGTGAACTTGATGTTAAGGTGTGAGGGTGAACTTGATGTTAAGGTGTGAGGGTGAACTTGATGTTAAGATGTGAGGGTGAACTTGATGTTAAGGTGTGAGGGTGAACTTCATGTAAAGGTGTGTCGCGTCTTGGACACTGAAGAACTCTGACAGTAAGATAAATTAATATTTTGTTCTGATTTTTAACCCCGGAGGGTTAGGTTACCCAGGATAACCCAGCAAAGTCAGTGCGTCATTGAAGGACTGTCTGTCTTATATCCATTTAGGTCCTCAATCTTGTCCCCCCAGGATGCAACCCACACCAGGCGAAAAACACCCAGGTACCTACTTGCTTGCTAGGTGAACGGGACAACAGGTGTAAGAAAACTGAATGTGTTCTGGCACATGTAAATACATTCCAATAAGTACACATAAATAACAGCCATTCATGAACTTTAAGTTAAACATGTAAACGTTATGAAGATAAATAATTTCTTACTGATCTTGTAGATGTTCTCATGTGATACAGAGAAATGATTGTTGAACAGTTGAACAATGATAAATTATGTTAATTTCCTAGAACACATCAGGTACCAGTAATAATATTAAAGTCTCAGACGTTAATAACTGTCAAAATAGTCTGTGTGGTGAACAGTTTATAATGGCGAAGAAATTATATTGTCAAGTTATGACTTGATCAGTCTCAGCACTCATTAACACTGTTATAATGTGTTCTTCACTCACACTCAGCACTCATTAACACTGTTATAATGTGTTCTTCACTCACACTCAGCACTCATTAACACTGTTATAATGTGTTCTTCACTCACGCTCAGCACTCATTAACACTGTTATAATGTGTTCTTCACTCACACTCAGCACTCATTAACACTGTTATAATGTGTTCTTCACTCACGCTCAGCACTCATTAACACTGTTATAATGTGTTCTTCACTCACACTCAGCACTCATTAACACTGTTATAACGTGTTCTTCACACACACTCAGCACTCATTAACACTGTTATAATGTGTTCTTCACTCTCACTCAGCACTCTTTAACACTGTTATGTGTTCTTCACACACACTCAGCACTCATTAACACTGTTATAATGTGTTCTTCACTCACACTCAGCACTCATTAACACTGTTATAATGTGTTCTTCACACACACTCAACACTCATTAACACTGTTATAACGTGTTCTTCACACACACAGTAATTGCTGTATGTAACTGAATTTTGGTGACATTCAGATTCATTATTTACTTCTTGATTAATAATACAAATAAGGTATAAATTAACCTTATTTGTATCATTAGTATTGTTAAGCACTGAAGTAACTTTACTGTAAAAAGATTCCCCCCACCATACAAAAGTTAAACATAATAATAGTAGAGACACAGAGATCACATTGTTATACATTTTAACACCATAAATGCATAGAAGACACTGTTATACTTGTTAGCACAGAAGATACAAAAAAATCACGATGTTATATGCACAAATATGCATAAATTTTATATTCAGAAATTAAAAACTATAGCATATAAATACAAAAATTTAATTTAAAATAATTGGCCTCTCCATGGTGGTGTAACTGGCCTCTCCATGGTGGTGTAACTGGCCTCTCCATGGTGGTGTAACTGGCCTCTCCATGGTGGTGTAACTGGCCTCTCCATGGTGGAGTAACTGGCCTCTCCATGGTGGTGTAACTGGCCTCTCCATGGTGGTGTAACTGGCCTCTCCATGGTGGTGTAACTGGCCTCTCCATGGTGGTGTAACTGGCCTCTCCATGGTGGTGTAACTGGCCTCTCCATGGTGGTGTAACTGGCCTCTCCATGGTGGAGTAACTGGCCTCTCCATGGTGGTGTAACTGGCCTCTCCATGGTGGTGTAACTGGCCTCTCCATGGTGGGTAACTGGCCTCTCCATGGTGGTGTAACTGGCCTCTCCATGGTGGTGTAACTGGCCTCTCCATGGTGGAGTAACTGGCCTCTCCATGGTGGTGTAACTGGCCTCTCCATGGTGGTGTAACTGGCCTCTCCATGGTGGTGTAACTGGACGGGAAGTTCTTCTCTTCTGGCTGGACTACGGTACCAGACTACCCGGGTGGATGTATTTACAAAGCACAGATTTATGTGTGTCCCTCTCTGTAATTACATCTGTCTGTATATAAGGATATTAAAACACTTGTTGTAATATCATATATGGCCAGTGCTTCATGGGGTTGCTACATTTGAAGAGTTAAGTTCCTCTCTGAGGAAATGCTGTGTTTGGGGTTCACAGCTCTCAACGTCTCCCTCAAGTACTGTGTTTGGGGTTCACAACTCTCAACGTCCCCCTCAAGTACTGTGTTTGGGGTTCACAACTCTCAACGTCCCCCTCAAGTACTGTGTTTGGGGTTCACAACTCTCAACGTCCCCCTCAAGTACTGTGTTTGGGGTTCACAACTCTCAACGTCCCCCTCAAGTGCTGTGTTTGGGGTTCACAGCTCTCAACGTCCCCCTCAAGTGCTGTGTTTGGGGTTCACGGCTCTCAACGTCCACCTCAAGTACTGTGTTTGGGGTTCACAGCTCTCAACGTCCCCCTCAAGTGCTGTGTTTGGGGTTCACGGCTCTCAACGTCCCCCTCAAGTACTGTGTTTGGGGTTCACAACTCTCAACGTCCCCCTCAAGTGCTGTGTTTGGGGTTCACAACTCTCAACGTCCCCCTCAAGTACTGTGTTTGGGGTTCACAACTCTCAACGTCCCCCTCAAGTACTGTGTTTGGGGTTCACAGCTCTCAACGTCCCCCTCAAGTGCTGTGTTTGGGGTTCACAACTCTCAACGTCCCCCTCAAGTGCTGTGTTTGGGGTTCACAGCTCTCAACGTCCCCCTCAAGTTCTGTGTTTGGGGTTCACAGCTCTCAACGTCCCCCCAAGTACTGTGTTTGGGGTTCACAACTCTCAACGTCCCCTCAAGTGCTGTGTTTGGGGTTCACAGCTCTCAACGTCCCCCTCAAGTACTGTGTTTGGGGTTCAAAACTCTCAACGTCCCCCCAAGTACTGTGTTTGGGGTTCACAGCTCTCAACGTCCCCCTCAAGTGCTGTGTTTGGGGTTCACAACTCTCAACGTCCCCCTCAAGTGCTGTGTTTGGGGTTCACAACTCTCAACGTCCCCTCAAGTACTGTGTTTGGGGTTCACAGCTCCAACGTCCCCGTCAAGTGCTGTGTTTGGGGTTCACAACTCTCAACGTCCCCTCAAGTGCTGTGTTTGGGGTTCACAGCTCTCAACGTCCCCCTCAAGTGCTGTGTTTGGGGTTCACAGCTCTCAACGTCCCCCTCAAGTGCTGTGTTTGGGGTTCACAGCTCTCAACGTCCCCCTCAAGTGCTGTGTTTGGGGTTCACAGCTCTCAACGTCCCCCTCAAGTTCTGTGTTTGGGGTTCACAGCTCTCAACGTCCCCCTCAAGTACTGTGTTTGGGGTTCACAACTCTCAACGTCCCCTCAAGTGCTGTGTTTGGGGTTCACAACTCGCAACGTCCCCCTCAAGTGCTGTGTTAGGGGTTCACAACTCTCAACGTCCCCCTCAAGTACTGTGTTTGGGGTTCACAGCTCTCAACGTCCCCCTCAAGTGCTGTGTTTTTGGTTCACAACTCTCAACGTCCCTCTCAAGTGCTGTGTTTGGGGTTCACAGCTCTCAACGTCCCCCTCAAGTGCTGTGTTTGGGGTTCACAGCTCTCAACGTCCCCCTCAAGTGTACTATAACAGTTTCGTTTCTGCCTTTTATATGAAGCTATTTTGTTAGCTGCGTGTGTGAGTGTAGACCACACATGTGTGTGAGTGTAGACCACACATGTGTGTGAGTGTAGACCACACATGTGTGTGAGTGTAGACCACACATGTGTGTGAGTGTAGACCCCACATGTGTGTGAGTGTAGACCACACATGTGTGTGAGTGTAGACCACACATGTGTGTGAGTGTAGACCACACATGTGTGTGAGTGTAGACCACACACGTGTGTGAGTGTAGACCACACACGTGTGTGAGTGTAGACCACACATGTGTGTGAGTGTAGACCACACATGTGTGTGAGTGTAGACCACACATGTGTGTGAGTGTAGACCACACATGTGTGTGAGTGTACTGCACATTAATACACACTGTCACAGTGTTGAAAGTGTGTGTGAGTGTACACCACACATGTGTGTGAGTGTAGACCACACATGTGTGAGAGTGAAGACCACACATGTGTATGTGTGTGTAGAGCACACGTGTGTGTGTGTGTAGACCACACATGTGTGTGTAGAGCACACATGTGTGCGTGTGAGTGTGTAGACCACACATGTGTGTGTGTGTGTAGATCACATTAGCACACAGTGTCAAAGGTTGACCAAGTCACTGGACAAAGATCAACATAAATAGAAACGTTGTTCCATTAAAAGGCTGTTCTGCAAAGAATGTATTTTCTTCACCTTTTTAAATAGCTCACAGTATTGCCTATATTTTCAAATAATAATGTTTGGAAATTTAATATAGCAAAGAAAGTTTTTGCTTAATTATCATAGCCATAACGAAAGAGCACAATATTACTGAGAAATGATGTCACAATATTACTTAGAAATGATGTCACAATATTACTGAGAAATGATGTCACAATATTACTGAGAAATGATGTCTTGTTCTTAATTAGCATTATTGTTATTATTATTATTATTCAAATATTTAACATTCATTTCTGTGTATCACCTGAGGTCATGAACAACAAACACAGAAATAACTGGTCATCATAACTTTAGTATGTTAAGCTTAATGTTTATAATAGTCTTCTCTTTATGTTTACTTAATAAGGTGTAGTTAAATTTCCGAACAAACATTCTCATCAAGTCAAAGATTCGAAATATAATTAATAATGACAATTTATACACCATTCTGCTGCTAGAAATTAGAAAATTTGATCCCAATATCTAAAAACTTGTTTCGTAAACTATAAGAATTGGTAATGAAAACTATTCTTTTAATGATAAATAAATTGTTTATTTACCTTCGAAGCCAAATAAAATATTTTTTGTACTATACATTTTCAACGCTAAAATCAGACTACAGCTTATCCAGTGAAGGTATATTATATATCACTGAAAAATTAGTGCAGATGATTTATATGTCTAAAACAGAGTTGTTTATACTTAAGGTCGCTACTTCACCTGAAGTTCATATCACACCTTCACTTGTAATTAACTTTCAATATTTACCTGCAGTTCAACTTCATCTGTAAATCGTCTTACATATAACCTTGTAGTTCAAGTCACATATTAACTTGTATGCAGTTCACCTTCCACATTTATCTGTAAATATAAATTAGTAAATAAAACTGAGACCATCGCTACTTGATAATTGCTTAATGAACAAACTTTCACAAGAACAAAATTAGTTTTCACTAGGTTGAAAGTAAACAGGTAAGACCTAAAAAAAAAATGGAAAAAATAGGATACTTGGTGGTCAGGTTGGATGATGGATCGCCAGAGAGAGTTTGGTCAACAGTGATGGTCGCCAGAGAGAGTTTGGTCAACATTGATGGTCGCCAGGAGAGTTTGGTCAACAGTGATGGTCGCCAAGAGAGTTTGGTCAACAGTGATGGTCGCCAGAGAGTTTGGTCAACAGTGATGGTCGCCAGAGAGATTTGGTCAACAGTGATGGTCGCCAGAGAGTTTGGTCAACATTGATGGTCGCCAGAGAGAGTTTGGTCAACATTGATGGTCGCCAGAGAGAGTTTGGTCAACATTGATGGTCGCCAGAGAGAGTTTGGTCAACAGTGATGGTCGCCAGAGAGAGTTTGGTCAACAGTGATGGTAGCCAGAGAGAGTTTGGTCAACAGTGATGGTCGCCAGAGAGAGTTTGGTCAACAGTGATGGTCGCCAGAGAGAGTTTGGTCAACAGTGATGGTCGCCAGAGAGAGTTTGGTCAACATTGATGGTCGCCAGAGAGAGTTTGGTCAACACTGATGGTCGCCAGAGAGGTTTGGTCAACAGTGATGGTAGCCAGAGAGTTTGGTCAACATTGATGGTAGCCAGAGAGTTTGGTCAACAATGATCTTGTCAGAGAGTTTGGTCAACAGTGATGGTCGCCAGAGAGAGTTTGGTCAACAGTGATGGTCGCCAGAGAGAGTTTGGTCAACATTGATGGTCGCCAGAGAGAGTTTGGTCAACACTGATGGTCGCCAGAGAGAGTTTGGTCACAGTGATGGTAGCCAGGGAGTTTGGTCAACAGTGTTGGTCGCCAAGAGAGTTTGGTCAACAGTGATGGTCGCCAGAGAGAGTTTGGTCAACAGTGATGGTCGCCAGAGAGTTTGGTCAACAGTGATGGTCGCCAGAGAGAGTTTGGTCAACAGTGATGGTCGCCAGAGAGTTTGGTCAACAGTGATGGTCGCCAGAGAGAGTTTGGTCAACAGTGATGGTCGACAGAGAGTGTTTGGTCAACAGTGATGATCGCCAGAGAGAGTTTGGTCAACAGTGATGGTCGCCAGAGAGAGTTTGGTCAACAGTGATGGTCGCCAGAGAGAGTTTGGTCAACAGTGATGGTCGCCAGAGAGAGTTTGGTCAACACGTCAAGTCTCCCTGGAGAATTCTTAATTAAAATATTTTATTATTATTCCTGTTAATGTCATTTGATTATGTATCTGTATAAGGGTATATATGAAACTTTTATTATATACAGATAAGTACCAGTGTGATAACTAAACTGTCCCCCACCAGGAAAACTTGTACAGATAAGTACCAGTGTGATAACTAAACTGTCCCCCACCAGGAAAACTTGTACAGATAAGTACCAGTGTGATAACTAAATTGTCCCCCACCAGGAAAACTTGTACAGATAAGTACCAGTGTGGTAACTAAATTGTCCCCCACCAGTAAAACTTGTACAGATAAGTACCAGTGTGGTAACTAAATTGTTCCCCACCAGGAAAACTTGTACAGATAAGTACCAGTGTGATAACTAAATTGTCCCCCACCAGGAAAACTTGTACAGATAAGTACCAGTGTGATAACTAAATTGTCCCCCACCAGGAAAACTTGTACAGATAAGTACCAGTGTGGTAACTAAATTGTCCCCCACCAGGAAAACTTGTACATATAAGTACCAGTGTGATAACTAAATTGTCCCCCACCAGGAAAACTTGTACAGATAAGTACCAGTGTGATAACTAAATTGTCCCCCACCAGGAAAACTTGTACAGATAAGTACCAGTGTGGTAACTAAATGGTCCCCCACCAGGAAAACTTGTATAGATAAGTACCAGTTTGATAACTAAATTGTCCCCCACCAGGAAAACTTGTACAGATAAGTACCAGTGTGATAACTAAATTGTCCCCCACCAGGAAAACTTGTACAGATAAGTACCAGTGTGATAACTAAATTGTCCCCCACCAGGAAAACTTGTACAGATAAGTACCAGTGTGATAACTAAATTGTCCCCCACCAGGAAAACTTGTACAGATAAGTACCAGTGTGATAACTAAATTGTCCCCCACCAGGAAAACTTGTACAGATAAGTACCAGTGTGATAACTAAACTGTCCCCCACCAGGAAAACTTGAACAGATAAGTACCAGTGTGATAACTAAACTGTCCCCCACCATGAAAACTTGTACAGATAAGTACCAGTGTGATAACTAAATTGTCCCCCACCAGGAAAACTTGTACAGATAAGTACCAGTGTGATAACTAAATTGTCCCCCACCAGTAAAACTTGTACAGATAAGTACCAGTGTGATAACTAAATTGTCCCCACCAGGAAAACATGTACAGATAAGTACCAGTGTGATAACTAAATTGTCCCCCACCAGGAAAACTTGTACAGATAAGTACCAGTGTGATAACTAAATTGTCCCCACCAGGAAAACTTGTACAGATAAGTACCAGTGTGATAACTAAATTGTCCCCCACCAGGAAAACTTGTACAGATAAGTACCAGTGTGATAACTAAATTGTCCCCACCAGGAAAACTTGTACAGATAAGTACCAGTGATAACTAAATGTCCCCACCAGTAAAACTTGTACAGATAAGTACAGTGTGATAACTAAACTGTCCCCACCAGGAAAACTTTACAGATAAGTACCAGTGTGATAACTAAACTGTCCCCACCAGGAAAACTTGTACAGATAAGTACCAGTGTGATAACTAAATTGTCCCCCACCAGTAAAACTTGTACAGATAAGTACCTGTAACTAAATTGCGCCCACCAGGAAAACTTGTACAGATAAGTACCAGTGTGGTAACTAAACTGTCCCCCACCAGTAAAACTTGTACAGATAAGTACCAGTGTGATAACTAAATTGTCCCCACTAGTAAAACTTTTTACAGATAATACCAGTGTGACACAAAATTGTCCCCCACCAGGAAAACTTGTACAGATAAGTACCAGTGTGATAACTAAATTGTCCCCACCAGGAAAACTTGTACAGATAAAGTACCAGTGTGGTAACTAAACTGTCCCCACCAGGAAAACTTGTACAGATAACTACCAGTGTGGTAACTAAACTTGTCCCCACCAGGGAAAAATTGTACAGATAACTACCAGTGTGATAACTAAATTGTCCCCCACCAGGAAAACTTGACAGATAAGTATCATGTCTTAACTAAAATTGTCCCCACCAGGAAACTATAATTAAACTAACTGTTTATAGGTTTACTCATCTTGTGCACCTGCAAGACTTACGAGTTCATAAAGTGCACACAGACATTACATCAAAACATCTCAAACTGCCATCTCAACACAAGACAGTGCAGCACAGACACACAGACAGTAGTCAGTCAGTCAGACACACAGACAGTAGTCAGTCAGTCAGACACACAGACAGTAGTCAGTCAGTCAGACACACAGACAGTAGTCAGTCAGTCAGACACACTGACAGTAGTCAGTCAGTCAGACACACATACAGTAGTCAGTCAGTCAGACACACAGACAGTAGTCAGTCAGTCAGACACACAGACAGTAGTCAGTCAGTCAGACACACAGACAGTAGTCAGTCAGTCAGACACACAGACAGTAGTCAGTCAGTCAGACACACAGACAGTAGTCAGTCAGTCAGACACACAGACAGTAGTCAGTCAGTCAGACACACAGACAGTAGTCAGTCAGTCAGGCACACTGACAGTAGTCAGTCAGTCAGACACACAGACAGTAGTCAGTCAGTCAGACACACAGACAGTAGTCAGTCAGTCAGACACACAGACAGTAGTCAGTCAGTCAGACACACAGACAGTAGTCAGTCAGTCAGACACACAGACAGTAGTCAGTCAGTTAGACACACAGACAGTAGTCAGTCAGTCAGACACACTGACAGTAGTCAGTCAGTCAGACACACAGACAGTAGTCAGTCAGTCAGACACACAGACAGTAGTCAGTCAGTCAGACACACAGACAGTAGTCAGTCAGTCAGACACACAGACAGTAGTCAGTCAGTCAGACACACAGACAGTAGTCAGTCAGTCAGACACACAGACAGTAGTCAGTCAGTCAGACACACAGACAGTAGTCAGTCAGTCAGACACACAGACAGTAGTCAGTCAGTCAGACACACAGACAGTAGTCAGTCAGTCAGACACAGACAGTAGTCAGTCAGTCAGACACACAGACTAGTCAGTCAGTCAGACACAGACAGTGAGTCAGTCAGACACATGACAGTAGTCAGTCAGTAGACACACAGACAGTAGTCAGTCAGTCAGACACACAGACAGAGTCAGTCAGTCAGACACACAGACAGTAGTCAGTCAGTCAGACACACAGACAGTAGTCAGTCAGTCAGACACACAGAAGTAGTCAGTCAGTCAGACACACAGACAGTAGTCAGTCAGTCAGACACACAGACAGTAGTCAGTCAGTCAGACACACAGACAGTAGTCAGTCAGTCAGCACACAGACAGTAGTCAGTCAGTCAGACACACAGACAGTAGTCAGTCAGTCAGAACACAGAAGTAGTCAGTCAGTCAGACACACGACAGTAGTCAGTCAGTCAGACACACAGACAGTAGTCAGTCAGTCAGACACAGACAGTAGTCAGTCAGTCAGACACACAGACAGTAGTCAGTCAGTCAGACACACAGACAGTAGTCAGTCAGTCAGACAGTACAGTCAGTCAGACACAGACAGTAGTCAGTCAGTCAGACACACAGACAGTAGTCAGTCAGTCAGACACACAGACAGTAGTCAGTCAGTCAGACACACAGACAGTAGTCAGTCAGTCAGACACACAGACAGTAGTCAGTCAGTCAGACACACAGACAGTAGTCAGTCAGTCAGACACAGACAGTATCAGTCAGTCAGACACAAGACAGTAGTCAGTCAGGACACACAGACAGTAGTCAGTCAGTCAGACACACAGACAGTAGTCAGTCAGTCAGACACACAGACTAGTCAGCAGTCAGACACACGACAGTAGTCAGTCAGCACACAGACAGTAGTCAGTCAGTCAGACACACAGATCAGTCAGTCAGACACACAGAAAGTATCAGTCAGACACACAGACAGTAGTCAGTCAGTCAGACACAGACAGTAGTCAGTCAGTCAGACACACAGACAGTAGTCAGTCAGTCAGACACACAGACAGTAGTCAGTCAGTCAGACACACAGACAGTAGTCAGTCAGTCAGACACACAGACAGTAGTCAGTCAGTCAGACACACAGACAGTAGTCAGTCAGTCAGACACACAGACAGTAGTCAGTCAGTCAGACACAGCATAGTCAGTCAGTCAGACACACAGACAGTAGTCAGTCAGTCAGACACACAGACAGTAGTAACAAAGTCAGTCAGTCAGACACACAGACAGTAGTCAGTCAGTCAGACACACAGACAGTAGTCAGTCAGTCAGACACACAGACAGTAAATCAGTCAGACACACAGACAGTAGTCAGTCAGTCAGACACACAGACAGTAGTCAGTCAGTCAGCACACAGACAGTAGTCAGTCAGTCAGACACACAGACAGTAGTCAGTCAGTCAGACACACAGACAGTAGTCAGTCAGTCAGACACACAGACAGTAGTCAGTCAGTCAGACACACAGACAGTAGTCAGTCAGTCAGACACACAGACAGTAGTCAGTCAGTCAGACACACAGACAGTAGTCAGTCAGTCAGACACACAGACAGTAGTCAGTCAGTCAGACACACAGACAGTAGTCAGTCAGTCAGACACACAGACAGTAGTCAGTCAGTCAGACACACAGACAGTAGTCAGTCAGTCAGACACACAGACAGTAGTCAGTCAGTCAGACACACAGACAGTAGTCAGTCAGTCAGACACACAGACAGTAGTCAGTCAGTCAGACACACAGACAGTAGTCAGTCAGCAGTCAGACACACATGACAGTAGTCAGTCAGTAGACACACAGACAGTAGTCAGTCAGTCAGACACACGACAGTAGTCAGTCAGTCAGACACACAGACAGTAGTCAGTCAGTCAGACACACTGAAGTAGTCAGTCAGTCAGACACACAGACAGTAGTCAGTCAGTCAGACACACAGACAGTAGTCAGTCAGTCAGACACACAGACAGTAGTCAGGTCAGTCAGACACACAAATGACAGTAGTCAGTCAGTAGGCACACTAGACAGTAGTCAGTAGTCAGACACACGACAGTAGTCAGTCAGTCGAGACACACAGACAGTAGTCAGTCAGTAGACACTAGCTGACACTGTAGTCAGTAGTCAGACACACATGACAGTGTCAGTCAGTAGACACAGACAGTAGTCAGTAGTCAGACTACACAGACAGTAGTCAGTCAGTTAGACACATCAGACAGTAGTCAGTTCAGACACACGTACAGTAGTCAGTCAGGTGGTTAGCACTAACGACAGTAGTCAGTCAGTCAGACACACAGACAGTAGTCAGTCAGTCAGACACAGACAGTAGTTTTGTCAGGTGGGTTAGACTAAAGGCCTTGTAGTGTGGGTTTAGACTAAGGCTGCTTCTTGATAAGGTCAGGGTAGGTGGTTTAGACAAAGGCTCCTTGTAAGTGTCAGGGTAGGTGGTTTAGACAAGGCTGCTTTGTAAGTGTCATTAGGTGGTTTGACAAGGCTGCTTCCTAATAAGTGTCAGGGAAGGTGGTTTAGACTAAGGCTGCTTCTTGATAAGTCAGGTAGGTGGTTTGACTAAGGGTCCCTTAATAAGTGTCAGGGTAGGTGGTTTAGACTAAGGCTGCTTCTTGATAAGTGTCAGGGTAGGTGGTTTAGACTAAGGCTGCTCCTTGATAAGTGTCAGGGTAGGTGGTTTAGACTAAGGCTGCTTCTTGATAAGTGTCAGGGTAGGTGGTTTAGACTAAGGCTGCTCCTTGATAAGTGTCAGGGTAGGTGGTTTAGACTAAGGCTGCTTCTTGATAAGTGATGTAACAAAATCTGAAAAGTAGTTAGAGAAAAGGTGATTCATCATAATAATTAGTAATTAATTTGAATTTCTCTCTTCAAATCCTGTATTTATGATCCATTAAGTTATTATAGGAGAAACTGTTCAATAAAGAAATGGATGAGAGGTAACCTTTACCTAGACTATCAGAAAACCTTTGCTAGTGGTATCAGAGATACAAAGATCACTGGGTTATAAGCAGTAATACCAGAGGAATAAATGGTACCTTATACATAATAACACCAGTGATGTCAAGATCATAGTATTATACGTTTTTAAAATTAGAAAGCAAATATCACGCTTTTATATATAGTAATATTAGGGATACAAAGATACCGTTGTTACGTTATAACATATATTTACAGCGGATCACAATGTTAAACATAATAAACATCAGAAAATGATAAAGAGATGAAGCTACACATAGAATATAGAGATCACACTTTTACATGAATGAAAATGAAGAAAAACTCAATAAGAACATAAAAAGCTATGACATTTAAATAGACAATTATAAAACACAACAACTGGCTTCTTCATGGTGGTCTAGGTAGAGGAGTTCTTCTCTTCTGGCTGGACTATGTTTCCAGCCTACCCGGGCGGGTGTTTTACTGGCGCAGATTTCTTGTGTCCTCCCTGTAATTACATCTTCTTGTATATAATGATATTTCAACACTTGTGTTTAATATCATATATGAAGCAGTGCTTCATGGTGTTGCTGCATTTAAAGTTAAGTTCC
>WNWK01049611.1:0-13144 GCA_009830355.1 Cherax destructor
AAACTATTTTTTTAAAAATATCCTTGAGTAAGTTCTAAAAAAAAATCAAAAAATTTTCTTACTTTTCCCTAAATTTCAATTGGAAATTTTTTTAAAAGTGTGAAAAAGTAAGTATTTTTAAAAAATGAGTTTTGCCAGAAAAACCAAACCCTCTAAAACGTCGAAATATGCAATAAAATCGATTTTGACATTTTTTTTGAGCTTTTTTTAAAAATTTTATGTATTTTTTCCGGGGAAATTTTGAAATATTTTATAAAAATATTATTTTTTTTAAAAATTTTTTAAAGGGGTTTTTTTAAAAAAAAATTAAAAAAAATTTAAAAAATATTAAATAAATGCTATAAAACTTGATTTTTTCTGCAAATTTTTTTACATTTTAAAAAAAAAAAAAGGGGTTTTTTGAAAAAAAATTTTTTTTTGATTAAAAAAAACCTATGAGTAAACCTTTAAAAAAAAAAACCCTAAAAAATTTTTTTTATTTTCCCCCCCAAAATTTTAATTGCAGTAGAAATTTATTTAAAAATGTGAAAATCTAAATATTTTAGCTAAAAAAAGAGTTTTTTTTAGAGAAGCATCAAAAAGCTTTTTAAAAAGTTAAAATGCCATAAAATGCGATTTTTTAAAATTTTTTTGAGCTTTTTTAAAAAATTTTATATATTTTTGAAAATAATATGAAATATTCTATAAAAAAAAATTTATTTTTATAGATTTTTAATGGGATTTTTAAAAAATTTTTAAAAAATTTAAAAATTCAAAATGCTATAAAAATTGGGGGTTTTTTGCATTTTTTTTAAATTTAAGGCATTTTTAAAAGGTTTTCTGAAAAATATTTTTTTAAAATAAAAAATAACTGTGAGTAAACCCCAAAAAAAACATAAAAGTTTTCCCTTTTTCCCTAAATTTAATTGCAGGGGAAATTTATTTAAAAGTGTGAAAAAGTAAGATTTTTGCCAAAAAAGAGTTTTCCAAAAACAATTTAAACCGCTCGGTCAAATATGCAAAAAATACGATTTTTTGCATGTATTTTTTGAAAATAATATGAAATATTCCCCCAAAAAAAAATTTATTTTATAGATTTTTTAAAGGGGTTTTTTTAAAAAAAGTAAATAATTTTAAAAAAAATTCAAAAATTTTAAAAAGATATTTTATTGCATTTTTTTACGATTAAAACATTTTTAAGGGGTTTTTTGAAAAACTATTTTTTTTTTAAAATATACCCATGGTAAACTTTTTAAAAAAAAATCAAAAAAATTTTCTTTTTTTTTTTTCCCCCCAAAATTTAATTGGTAGAAATTCTATTTAAAAATGTGAAAATCTAAGATTTTAGCCAAAAAAAAGTTTTGCCAGAAAAGCACTCAAACCGCCCCCTTTTTTAAGTCGAAATATGCAATAAAATACGATTTTGGGGATTTTTTTAGCTTTTTTTAAAAATTTTAGTATTTTTTGAAAATAATATGAAATTTTTTATAAAAATATTGATTTTTTTAGATTTTTTTAAAAAGGGTTTTTTTTTAAAAAAAGTAAAAAAAATTTTTAAATATTAAAAAAAAAATATAAAATTATTTTAGCATTTTTTTTTGATTCAAAATTTTCAAGGATTTTCGGAAAAAATATTTTTTTTTAAAAAAATACCTATAAAATAAAAATTTCCCAAAAAAAAATCATAAAATTTTTTTTTCTTTTCCCATAAAAAATTTTTTTTGCAAAAAATTCAATTTAAAAAAATGAAAATCTAAGTATTTTAGCTTTTTAAAAAAAGTTTTTCCAGAAAAGCACCAAACCGCTCTAAAACGTCGAAATATGCAATAAAAACGATTTTAGCACATTTTTTTTAGTTTTTTAAAGTTTCATGTATTATTCGAAAAAAATAAAATTTATAAAAATATTGATTTTTTTTGATTTTTTAAAGGGATTTTTTAAAAAAATGGGGGAAAAATTAAAAATATTAAAAAAATTTTAAAACTTGATTTTACTGCATTTTTTTTTGATTTAAGGCATTTTTTAAAGGGTTTTTTTTAAAAACTATTTTTTTTTTAAAAAATACCTATGAGTAAGCTTCCCCAAAAAAAAAATCATAAAATTTTTCTTACTTTTCCCCCAAAATTTCCCTTTTTGGGGGGGTTTTTTAAAAAGGGGAAAAAGTAAGTATTTTTTTTTAAAAAAAGATTTTTAGAAAAACACTCAAACCGCTCTAAAACGTCGAAATATGCCAAAAAAAAAAAAAAAATTTTTGCACATTTTTCTGAGTTTTTAATGTTTCATGTATTTTTTTGAAAATAATATGGGGAAAAAATTTTATAAAAAAATTGATTTTTTGTTTTTAATGGGTTTTTTTAAAAAAAAGTAAATAATTATTAAATATTCAAAAAAAATTTTTAAAAATTGATTTTATTGATTTTTTTTTTGATTTAAGGGATTTTAAAAAATTTTTTGAAAAAATATTTTTTGATAAAAATATACCTGTGGGGGAAGCTTCCTAAAATAAAAATTTTAAAATTTTGCTTACTTTTCCCATAAATTTCCAAATTTCAAAAAATTTATTTAAAAATGTAAAAAAAAAAAATTTTAGCTAAAAAAAGAGTTTTTCCAGAAAAGCACTCAAACCGCTCTAAAACGTCGAAATATGCAAAAAATGATTTTTCACATTTTTCTGAGCTTTTTTTAAGTTTCATGTATTTTTTAAAAAAATATAAAAAAATTTTATTAAAAAAAAATTTTTTTTTTTAGATTTTTAATGGGGTTTTTTTAAAAAAAGTAAAAAATTTTAAAAAAAATTAAAAAAAGCCATATAACCCCATTTTTTTTTTTTTTTTACGATTTTAAAAAGGGGGTTTTTAAGGATTTTCTGAAAAAATTTTTTTTTTAGATAAAAAATACCTATAATTTTAAAAAAAAAAAAATCATAAAATTTTGCTTCTTTTCCCCTAAATTTTTGCAAAAAATTCTATTTAAAAATGTAAAAAGTAAAATTTTTGCTAAAAAAAGCCCAGAGAAGCAATTTTTAAACCCCTCTTTTAAAAAAACGAAATATGCAATAAAATACGATTTTTCACATTTTTTTGAGCTTTTTTTGTTTCCCCCTATTTTTTTTTGGGGAAATTTTTTGAAATATTCTATAAAAAAAATTTATTTTTTTAGATTTTTTTTAAAAAGGGTTTTTTTTAAAAAAAAGTAAATAATTAATAAAATTAAATAAATGCTATAAAACTTGATTTTTCCGCATTTTTGACGATTTTGGAAAATTTTTAAAAGGGGGTTTTTGAAAAAAAATTTTTATAGATAAAATATACCTTTTGATAAGCTTCCCAAAAAAAAACCCTAAAATTTTTCTTTTTTTTTCCCCTAAAAATTTTTTTTGCATTTGAAATTCTATTTAAAAGTGTGAAAAAACTAAAATATTTTAGCTATTTAAAAGGGAAAAAGTAAGAATTTTAGCTAAAATGAGTTTTTGGGAAAAACACCAAACCGCTCTAAAACGTCGAAAAGCTAAAATACGATTTTGCACATTTTTCGACTTTTTTAAAGTTTCATGTTTTTTCGAAAAAAAATGAAATATTCATAAAAATATTGATTTTTATAGATTTTTTTAAAGGGGTTTTTAAAAATAAAATAATTAATAAATATTAAAAAAATGCTATAAAACTTTATTTTACTGCATTTTTGGGCGATTTAAGGCATTTTCAGGGTTTTGTGAAAAACATTTTTAGATAAAATATACCTATGAGTAAGCTTCCCAAAAGAAAATCATAAAATTTTTCTTACTTTTCCCATAAATTTCAATTGCAGTAGAAATTCTATTTAAAAGTGTGAAAATCTAAGTATTTTAGCTAAAAAATGAGTTTTGCCAGAAAAGCACTCAAACCGCTCTAAAACGTCGAAATATGCAATAAAATACGATTTTAGCATGTATTTTTTGGAAAATAATATGAAATATTCTATAAAATATTGATTTTTATAGATTTTTAATGGGATTTTTTAAAAATATGTAAATAATTAATAAATATTCAAAAATGCTATAAAACATTATTTTATTGCATTTTTGAAAAAAAATTTTTTTGGAAAAAAAATTTTTTTGATAAAATATACCTATTAGTGGGTTTTCCCAAAAAAAAATCATAAATTTTTTTTTACTTTTATAAATTTCAAATTTCAGTGAAATTCTATTTAAAAGTGTGAAAAAGTAAGTATTTTAGCTTAAAAAAAGAGTTTTCAGAAAAAACACCCAAACCGCTCTAAAAAGTCAAATATCGAAAAAACGTTTTGGGAATTTTTCTGAGCTTTTTAATGTTTTATGTATTTTTCGAAAGTAATATGAAAAATTCTTTAAAAAATTGATTTTTATAGATTTTTAATGGGATTTTTTTAAAAATGTAAATAATTTTATATATATTCAAAAAAAACTATAAAACGTTATTGTATGGCATTTTTTTTTTGAAAAAAATATTATTTTAAATAAAATATACCTATAAGTAAGCTTCCCAAAAGAAAATATTAAAAATTTTTCTTATTTATATATTTCAATTGCAGTAGAAATTCAATTTAAAAGGGGTGAAAATCTAAATATTTTAGGCGAAAAATAAGTTTTGCCAGAAAAGCACTAAACCGCTCTAAAACATTGAAATATGCAAAAAAAAGATTTTAGCACATTTTTCTGAGTTTTTAATGTTTCATGTATTTTTTAAAAATAATGAAATATTCTATAAAAATATCGATTTTTTTGATTTTAATTTGGATTTTTTAAAAAAATTTTAAAAATTAATAAATATTCAAAAATGCTCTAAAAATTGATTTTATTTGGGTTTTTTGGGTTTTAAGGGAATTTTTTAAAAAGGGGTTTTGTGTTAAACCTTTTTTTAGATAAAATATACCTGTTAATAAGCTTTTCCCAATAGAAAAACATAAAATTTTCTTACTTTTTCCCCTAAATTTCAATTGCAGTGAAAATTCTATTTAAAAAAATGTGAAAATGTAAGTATTTTAGCAAAAATGAGTTTTGCCAGAAAAGCACTCAAACCGCTCTAAAAAGTCGAAATATGCAATAAAAAAACGATTTTAGCATGTATTTTTCGAAAATAATAAAAAATTTTTTATAAAAAAATTGATTTTTTTAGATTTTTAATGGGGTTTTTTTAAAAAATGTAAATAATTAATAAATATTCAAAAATGCTATAAAAAATATTTTATTTCATTTTTGACGATTCAAAAGGATTTTTTAAGGATTTTCTAAAAACTATTTTTTTGATAAAATATACATATGAATAAGGTTCCCAAAAAAAAAATCATAAAATTTTGCTTACTTTTTTCCCCTAAATTTCAATTGCAGTAAAATTTTTTAAAAGTGTGAAAATCAAGTATTTTAGCTAAAAATTAGTTTTGCCAGAAAAGCACTCAAACCCGCTCTTTAAAAAGTCGAAATATGCAATAAAAAAACGATTTTAGCACATTTTCCGGGTCTTTTTTAAAGTTTCATGATTTTTCGAAAATAATATGAAATATTTTAAAACAAATTATTTTTTTAGATTTTTTGGGATTTTTTAAAAAATGTAAAAAATTTTTAAATATTAAAAAAAAGCTATAAAACGGTTTTTTTATTGCATTTTTTGGGAAAAAAATTTTTTTTTGGAAAAAAAATTTTTTTGATAAAATATACCTATTAGTTTTTAAAAAAAAATTTTAAAAAAATTTTTTTACTTTCCCCTAAATTTTAATTCAGGGAGAAATTTTTTTAAAAAAGGGGAAAGAAGTATTTTAATAAAATGAGTTTTTAAAGGGACTTTTAAAAGGCCAAAAAGTCAAATTTTGCAATTAAAATTTGATTTTTGCACATTTTTTTTGAGTTTTTTTAAAGTTTCTTATTTTTCCCAAAAAAATATGAAATATTCTATTAAAAAAATTGATTTTTATAGATTTTTAATGGGGTATTTTAAAAAAATGTAAATAATTTATGATTCAAAAAAGCTATAAAAAGTTATTTTTATTTATTTTTTTGAAAAACTATTATTTTAAATAAAATATACCTTAAGTAAAAAAACCCAAAAAAAAATCATAAAATTTTGCCCTTTTTCCCCTATATTTTCAATTCAGTATAAATTAATTTAAAAATGTGAAAATTTTAAGTATTTTTTTGCTGAAAAAATAAGTTTTGCCGAAAAGCACTTTAAACCGCTCTAAAAAATCGAAATATGCAATAAAAAACGATTTTGAATTTTTTTTGAGTTTTTTAAAGTTTCATTTTTTTTCGAAAAAAAATGAAATATTCTATAAAAAAATCGATTTTTTTAGATTTTTTTTAGGGTTTTTTAAAAAAATGTTTTAAAAATTAAAAATTTTAAAAAATTTTAAAACTTTATTTTATTGCATTTTTTAAAGATTTTAAAGGATTTTTAAGGATTTTGTGAAAACTATTTTTTTGATAAAATATACCTGTTAGTAAGCTTCCTAATAGAAAATCATAAAAATTTTTCTTACTTTTCCCCTAAAATTTTAATTGCAGTAGATATTCTATTTAAAAGTGTGAAAATTAAGTATTTTAGCTAAAAATAAGTTTTGCCAGAAAAAACACTCAAACCCCTGTCGAAATATGCAATAAAAAAATATTTTAGCACATTTTTTCTGAGCTTTTTTAAAGTTTCATGTATTTTTTGAAAATAAATTTTATAAAAATATTGTTTTTTTAGATTTTTAATGGGGTTTTTTAAAAAAATTAAAAAATTTAATAAACATTAAAAATGCTATAAAACTTGATTTTACTACATTTTTGACGATTTAAGGATTTTTAAGGATTTTTTTTGAAAAACTATTTTTTTGATAAAAATATACCTGTTAGTAAGCTTCCTTTAAAAGAAAAACATAAAATTTTTCTTACTTTTCCCATAAATTTCAATTGCAGTAGAAATTTATTTAAAAAATGTGAAAATCTAAGTATTTTTTTGCTAAAAAAAAAGAGTTTTTTCAGAAAAAAACCTCAAACCGCTCTAAAAAAGTCAAATATGCAATAAAATACGATTTTTTGCACATTTTTCTGAGCTTTTTAAATTTTTATGTAATTTTCGAAAATAATAAGTATTCTATAAAAATATTGATTTTTATAGATTTTTTTGGGATTTTTTTAAAAAAATTAAAAATTTATAAAAATTTAAAAATTAAAAGTTATTTTATTGCATTTTTTTACGATTTTGGCATTTTTAAGGATTTTTTTAAAAAGTTTTTTTTGATAAAAAATATACCTAGAGTAAGTTTTTTAAAAAAAAATTTAAAATTTTTCTTACTTTTTTCCCCTCAATTTCAATTGCAGTAAAAATTTTATTTAAAAGTGTGAAAATGTAAAATTTTACTTTAAAAAAAGGAAATTTTAAAGAAAAAACCCCAAACCGCTCTAAAACGTCGAAATATCAATAAAATACGATTTTAAAAAATAATTTTTTTAAAAATTTTTTTTGTTTCATGTTTTTTTTGAAAATAATATGAAATATTCTATAAAAATGTTTATTTTTCATAGATTTTTTTTTGGGATTTTTTTAAAAAAATGTAAAAAATTTTTAAATATTAAAAAAGCTATAAAAAAGTTTTACTAATTTTTTTACGATTTAAAGGATTTTTTTGGGATTTTTTTGAAAGTTTTTTTTTTTTTTTTTTGATAAAATATACAAAGAGTAAACTTCCAAAAAAAAATCATAAAATTTTGCTTACTTTTCCCCTAAATTTTTTAATTGCGTGAAATTCTATTTAAAAATGTAAAAAACTAAGATTTTAGCTAAAAATAAGTTTTGCCAGAAAAGCCTCAAACCCTCTAAAAAGTCCGAAATATGCAATAAAAAAAAGATTTTTCACATTTTTTTGAGTTTTTTAAAGTTTCAAATGTATTTTTTGAAAATAATATGAAATATTCTTTTAAAAATATCATTTTTTTAGATTTTTAATGGGGTTTTTTAAAAAAATGTTAATAATTAATAAAAAATTCAAAATGCTATAAAACTTTTGATTTTTTTGCTTTTTTTACGATTTAAGGCATTTTTAAAAGGTTTTTTTGAAAAAATATTTTTTTGATAAAATATACCTGTTAGTAAGCTTCCCAATGAAAATCATTAAAATTTTCTTACTTTTCCCATAAATTTCAATTGCAGTGAAAATTCTATTTAAAAAATGTGAAAAAGTAAATATTTTAGCTAAAAAAAGAGTTTTTCCAGAAAAGCACTCAAACCGCTCTAAAACGTCGAAATATGCAAAAAATACGATTTTAGCACATTTTCTGAGCTTTTTAATGTTTCATGTTTTTCAAAATAATATGAAATATTC
Organism: Cherax destructor; assembly: GCA_009830355.1. Classification (NCBI taxonomy): domain Eukaryota; kingdom Metazoa; phylum Arthropoda; class Malacostraca; order Decapoda; family Parastacidae; genus Cherax; species Cherax destructor. The sequence goes on from WNWK01049611.1 coordinate 8,296, forward strand.
TATAAAAATTTGATTTTTATAGATTTTTTTGGGATTTTTTAAAAAAAAGAAATAATTAATAATATTAAAAATGCTTAAAACTATTTTATTCATTTTTTACGATTAAGGCATTTTCAAGGTTTTTGCTTTTTTTTTAGATAAAATATCCATAGTGCTTCCTAAAAAAAAAATCATAAAATTTTTTTACTTTTCCATAAATTTCAATTTAGTAGAAATTCTATTTAAAAGTGTGAAAATTAAGATTTTAGCTAAAAAAAGTTTTGCCAGAAAAGCACTCAAACCCTCTAAAACGTCGAAATATGCAATAAAAAACGATTTTGCACATTTTTTTGATTTTTTGTTTCATGTATTTTTCGAAAATAATATGAAATATTCTATAAAAAAATTATTTTTTTAGATTTTTTTGGATTTTTAAAATATGTAAAAAATTATAAATTTAAAAAAAACTATAAAACTTGATTTTATGCTTTTTTTTACGATTAAAAGGGATTTTTAGGATTTTTTGAAAACTATTTTTTTTGATAAAATATACCTTAGTAAGCTTCCTAAAAAAACTAAAATTTTTCTTACTTTTCCCCTAAATTTCAATTTCAGTGAAATTTATTTAAAAATGTGAAAATGTGTTTTTAGCTAAAAAATGAGTTTTTAGAAAAACACTAAAATTAAAACTCAAAAAATTAAATTTTTTTTTTATTTTTCCCCCAAAAAATATGAAATATTTTATAAAAAAAATTTATTTTATAGATTTTTTTAAAAAGGAATTTTTTTTAAAAAAAAGTAAATAATTTTAAAAAAATTAAAAAAAATATAAAACTTGATTTTACTGCATTTTTTTACGATTTAAAACATTTTCAAGGATTTTGTGAAAAAATATTTTTTTGATAAAATATACATATGAGTAACTTCCCAAAAAAAAATCATAAAATTTTGCTTACTTTTCCCATAAATTTCAATTGCAGTAGAAATTCTATTTAAAAAATGTGAAAATGTAAATATTTTAGCTAAAAAATGAGTTTTAAAAAAACACTCAAACCGCTCTAAAAAGTCGAAATATGCAATAAAATACGATTTTAGCCCTTTTTTAAAAATTTTTTTTCATGTATTTTTTGAATGTAATTTTTAAATATTCTATAAAAATATTGATTTTTTTTGATTTTTTTTAAAAAGGGGGTTTTTAAAAAATTTTTTAAATAATTAAAATATATTAAAAAAACATGAAACGATATTTTATTCATTTTTAAAGATTCAAGGCATTTTTTGGATTTTTTTTAAAAAATATTTTTAGATAAAAAATACCTATGAGTAAGCTTCCTAAAGAAAATCATAAAATTTTTCTTACTTTTCCCCCAAAAAAATTTTTTTTGCAGTAGAAATTCTATTTAAAAGTGTGAAAATCTAAGTAAGCTAAAAAAAAAAGGGTTTTTTTAAAAAAAGCACTGAAACCGCTCTAAAACGTCAAATATCCCCAAAAAAATAAATTTTGGACCCCGAGCTTTTTTTAAAAATTTTGTATTTTTTGAAAATAATATGAAATATTCTATAAAAATTTGATTTTTATAGATTTTTTTAAAAAGGGGGTTTTTTAAAAAAAAGTAAATAATTAATAAATATTCAAAAAAAAATATAAAACGATATTTTATTGCATTTTTTTCGGTTAAAAAGGGGGTTTTTTTTGGTTTTTTTGAAAAATATTTTTTTTGATAAAATATACCTATGGTAAGCTTCCTAAAAAAATCATAAAATTTTTGCCCACTTTTCCCATAAATTTCAATTCCCCCAGAAATTTTATTTAATAGTGTGAAAAAGTAAAAAATTTTTGCTAAAAAAAGAGTTTTGCCCAAAAAAAACACTCAAACCGCTCTAAAACGTCCCAAATATGAATAAAATCGATTTTTTTTACAATTTTCTGAGCTTTTTAAAAAATTTTTTTTTTATTTTTTAAAAAAAAAAATGAAATATTCTATAAAAATTTGATTTTTTATAGATTTTTTAAAGGGATTTTTTTAAAAAAAATGTAAATAATTAATAAATATTAAAAAATGCTATAAAACTTAATTTTACTACATTTTTTTTGATTTAAGGCATTTTCAAAAATTTTTTTAAAAAATTTTTTTTAAAAAAAAATCCTTTAATTTAAAAAAAAAATTAATTTTTTCCTTTTTAAAAATTAACGAAAAAACTTTTAAAAGTTGGAAAAAGAATATTTTAGCAAAATTTTTTAAAAAATTTCTAAAAAAATATAAAAAAAAAAATTTTAAATTTTTTTATTTTTTTTTTTATTATTTTCAAAATAAAGAATTTCTTAAAAAAGATTTTATGATTTTTAAATTTTTTAAAAAATTAAATAAAAATAAATTTAAAAAATTAAAAAAAATTTTCTTTTTTTAAAAAATTTTTTTTAAAAATTAAAAAAATTTTAAAAAACAAAATTTTTTTCCAAATTTTAAGGTAAAATTTTATTTTAAATTAAAATTAAAATTTTGTAAAAAAATTTTTTGAAAAAAATCAAATCAAAAATGAAATATATAAAAATTGAAATTTTTTAGGTTTTTAATGTTTTTTTTTGAAAATAATATAAAATTTTATAAAAAAAAATTTAAAGTTTTTAAAAAATTTTAAAAAAATAAAAAAAAATTTAAATATTTTAGCTTTTTAATTTAAATTTTAAAATTTTTAAAAAATTTTTGATAAAATTAATTTAAAAAGAAAAAAAAAAAAATTTTTCCCCCAAAAAAAAATTTTTTAAATTTTAAAAAATAAAACTAAAAAAATTTTGAAAATGATTTTAGAAAAATTATTTTAAAATGAAATAATTTAAAAAAAAAGGGTTTTTAAAATTTTTTGGGGTTTTTTAATTTTTTGTATTTTTAAAATATAAAATTTTAAAATTTGATTTTTATGTTTTTAAATTTTTAAAAAAAAAAAAAATTAAAAGAAAAAAATTTTCTTATTTTTAAATTTTTTTAGAAACATTTCAAAGGGAATTTTTAAAAAAATAATTTTTTTTAAAAAACCTAAAAAACCCAAAAAAAATCAAAAAATGCATTTTCCCCAAAAAAATTTAATTTTAAAAAATTCATTTAAAAAATTTAAAATTAAAAATTTTCTAAAAAATGGTTTTGGAAAAAATAAATAATTAAAAAAATGAAAAAAAATTTTTTATTTTTGGGTTTTAAAATTTTAGATTTTCGAAAATAAAATTTTTTATAAAAATATTGATTTTTTAAAATTTTTAAGGGGGTTTTTTAAAAAAAATTTTTTTTAAAAAATTTAAAATTTATAAAAATATTTTAGTTTTGAATTTGGATTTTAAGGTTTTTTAAAAAATTTTTTTTAAAAAAAAAAAAAAAAAAAAAAAAAAAAAAAAAAAAAAAAAAAAAAAAAAAAAAAAAAAAAAAAAAAAAAAAAAAAAAAAAAAAAAAAAAAAAAAAAAAAAAAAAAAAAAAAAAAAAAAAAAAAAAAAAAAAAAAAAAAAAAAAAAAAAAAAAAAAAAAAAAAAAAAAAAAAAAAAAAAAAAAAAAAAAAAAAAAAAAAAAAAAAAAAAAAAAAAAAAAAAAAAAAAAAAAAAAAAAAAAAAAAAAAAAAAAAAAAAAAAAAAAAAAAAAAAAAAAAAAAAAAAAAAAAAAAAAAAAAAAAAAAAAAAAAAAAAAAAAAAAAAAAAAAAAAAAAAAAAAAAAAAAAAAAAAAAAAAAAAAAAAAAAAAAAAAAAAAAAAAAAAAAAAAAAAAAAAAAAAAAAAAAAAAAAAAAAAAAAAAAAAAAAAAAAAAAAAAAAAAAAAAAAAAAAAAAAAAAAAAAGCACTCAAACAGCTCTAAAACGTCGAAATATGCAATAAAATACGATTTTAGCACATTTTTCTGAGCTTTTTAATGTTTCATGTATTTTTCGAAAATAATATGAAATATTTTATAAAAATATTGATTTTTATAGATTTTTAATGGGATTTTTTAAAAATATGTAAATAATTTATAAATATTAAAAAATGCTATAAAACTTGATTTTACTGCATTTTTTGACGATTTAAGGCATTTTCAAGGATTTTGTGAAAACTATTTTTAGATAAAATATACATATGAGTAAGCTTCCTAAAAGAAAATCATAAAATTTTGCTTACTTTTCCCATAAATTTCAATTGCAGTAGAAATTCTATTTAAAAGTGTGAAAATGTAAGTATTTTAGCTAAAAAATGAGTTTTGCCAGAAAAGCACTCAAACCGCTCTAAAACGTCGAAATATGCAATAAAATACGATTTTAGCACATTTTCTGAGCTTTTTAATGTTTCATGTATTTTTCGAAGTAATATGAAATATTCTATAAAAATATTGATTTTATAGATTTTAATGGGATTTTTAAAATTATGTAAATAATTAATATATATTCAAAAAATGCTATGAAACGATATTTTATTGCATTTTAACGATTCAAGGCATTTTCACGGATTTTCTGAAAAACTATTTTTAGATAAAATATACCTATGAGTAAGCTTCCTAAAAGAAAATCATAAAATTTTGCTTACTTTTCCATAAATTTCAATTGCAGTAGAAATTCTATTTAAAAGTGTGAAAATCTAAGTATTTTAGCTAAAAAATGAGTTTTGTCAGAAAAGCACTGAAACCGCTCTAAAACGATCGAAATATGCAATAAAATACGATTTTGCACATTTTTCTGAGCTTTTAATGTTTCATGTATTTTTCGAAAATAATATGAAATATTCTATAAAAATATTGATTTTTATAGATTTTTAATGGGATTTTTTAAAAATATGTAAATAATTAATAAATATTAAAAAATGCTATAAAACGATATTTTATTGCATTTTTGACGATTAAGGCATTTTTAAAAGTTTTTGT
>WNWK01049612.1:0-13144 GCA_009830355.1 Cherax destructor
TTACACCATGGTCACACTTGTCAAAGGCTTTTGCAAAATCTGTGTATATAACATCTGCATTCTGTTTATCTTCTAGAGCATCCAGGACCTTGTCGTAGTGGTCCAGTAGTTGGAACAGACAGGAGCGGCCTGCTCTAAACCCATTCTGTCCTGGGTTGTGCAATTGATGGGTATCAAGATGTTTTGCGATCTTGCTTCTTAAACCTCCTTAAACCTCAAGTTGCTCCTCACATACCTCTTGATCGTTACTTGTGAGTTCCCCATCTTCTCTCCTCAGCCTTATCACCTGGTCCTTGACTTTTGTCTTCCTTCTGATGTGACTGTACATCAGTTTCAGGTCGGACTTAACTTTTCATGCTATGTCGTTTTCGTACTATTTCTGGGCCTTACTCCGTACGTGTGCATACTCGTTTCTAGCTCTTCTACTAATCTCTTTGTTTACTTGGGTTCTTTGCCTTCTGTACCTTTTCCATTCTTTGACACTCTGAGTCTTTGCCTCCCTGCACCTTTGGGTAAACCAGGGGCTCTTTCTGGCCTTCCCATTTAATCTTTTTCCTCTGGGTATAAACCGTTCCTCTGCCTCCTTGCACTTTGCCCCTACGTATTCCATCATTTCATTTATTGCCTGTCCTTCCATTTCCCTTTCCCACTGAACCTCCTGCAGGAAATTCCTAATGCCCATGTAGTTTCCTCTTTTAAAGTCTTGTTTGTCTCTTTCTGTACCGTTTTCCCTCTCCACCTGTAGCTCTACAATGTACTCAAAGCTCAGCACCATATACTAGTCGCTGGATCCCAGGGGCTCTCGTGTGTTATGTCTTCAATATCTGAGCTGTTCAGGGTGAATACAAGGTCCAGTCTTGCTAGTTCATCCTCTCCTCTCTCTCTGGTCGTGTCCCTGACATGTTGGTGCATTTGGTTTTCCAGTACCACGTCCATCATCTTGGCTCCAAGTTTCTGGACCCCCACGTGGTTCTTGGTTCTCCCAGTCGATCTCCCTGTGGTTGAAATCGCCCATGACCAGTAGCTTCGCTCTGCTCATGTGCACTTTTCTTGCCACCTCCGCCAGAGTGTCCACCATCACTCTGTTGTTTTCATCATATTCCTCACCTGGCCTCCTGCAGTTCTGTGGTGGGTTATACATCACTGCAATGACTATCTTGTGCTCCCCAGACTGGATGGTACCTACTATGAAGTCCCTTTCTCTACACACCTCCATTCCTTCCATTTCCTCGAATCTCCAACGGTTCCTTACAAGCAGTGTGACCCCTCCTCCCCCCCTGCTCCTTCTATCTTTCCTCAGGATCTGATATCCCTGTGGGAAGATTGCATCTGTTACTGTCTCATTGAGTTTAGTTTCTGTGATGGCTATGATGTCTGGGGACACCTCACCTATTTTTTCATTCCACTCTTCATGCCTATTCGTAATTCCATCTGCGTTTGTGTACCAAACCTTGAACCTTGTTTCCAATACTGTGGCCCTGGGGAGATCTTGGTGGGTTGGGGGGTGTGGGCATGGTGCCCATAGAGGGTTGCAGCATGGGTGGGGGGATTGTATTGTTGGGGTATGGGTTGGTGGGGTGGAGTTTGTGGTGGGGGGTAGCTGTGATGGTGGGTTTTGGGTTGCTGAGGTGGGGACAGGGGACTGATGAGGTGTGTGGTGTTAAAGTGTATGGTTGCCGTGGGGTTGTTGTGATTTGAGGCCCGCCGTGGGTACTTCCAGTGTGTGTGTTTGTGCTGCTTGGGCTTGGTGTCCTCCGTATCTCGCTGTCTCCTCTCTCTCCTCTTTTCGCCTTCTTATCTTCTCCTTCAGGGCCTCCCTTTCTTCCTGCGTTCTGTCCCGATCTAGGTATACATTCCGGTACCCCTGATTTGTCCTCAGCCGTGTTTTCTCTTGCAGGATCGTGGTGCGGGCTGATTCTGCCTTGAAGATTACTTTGAGAGGTCGATTTCTTCCCCTTGTGTACCACCCAATTCTCCGAAAATTTGTCACTTGGGATGTGTCTCCCCCTATTGCTAGCATGATATCTTTGATCCTTTCTTTCTCCTCCTGTTTTCTTCTGTCATGGGTGTCCCCTTCGACTTCCTTCAGGCCATAGATAAAGATAGACTTCTTCCTTTCCTCCTCCCACTGTGTCTCCCATTGCCTCGTCAGAGATGCATTAGCCTCTCCCGGTGCTGTCATGGTTGTAGCCCCCGTGTTCCTTTGTGTGTCCAGCCTGCTTTGTCTATCCTCTCATGTGTTGTTACTGTGCTCTCATTCTTTGTTACTGTGGTGCTCTTCTTGTCCCTGGCTGCTTCTTCTATATCCCTCTCGTGTGTTGTTAGTATCCTGCTCATCTTGCTTCGGGCCCCATGTGTGTTTGCCAGTGCCTGTGCATACAAGAGTTCTCCTTTTTTCTCCTCATTCCCTTTGGCTGTGTCTGATGCACAAGCTCCAAGTGCCATTTCTGGCCAGGTACTTTTGTCTCTATTCTTTGTCAGTCTCTGCAGCTTCACTTCTAAGATCTGGATCTTGGCTTCTGCTTTTTTGACTTGCATTTCCCATTTTCTACTCTCCTCAGCTATCCTCTTCTCCATTCCCTCACTGATCACCACTATCTTCCTCTCCCATTCCTTTTCCCTTTTATTGAGTTCCTCCTCGGTGATCACCAATATCTTCCTCTCCCATTCCTTTTCCCTTTTAATGAGTTCCTCCTCCCACTGTGGCCACCCCGGATCGGCCATCATCCTCCTTGTTGACATCCCTCTCCCTGAGCTGTTCATATTCCCACGGTGTTTCCTTGTGGATGTATTGAGAGTATCAGAAGAAGGGAGAAAGGAGAGGGATAGGGAAGGGGGTGAGGGAGAAAGGAGAAAGGATAGGGAAGGGGGTGAGGGGGAGAGAGATAGCTTGGAGGAAGTGTGGAAGAGGGTGGATAGAGAGATAGAGAGAGAGAGGGAGAGGGAGAGAGGGAGGTAGAGAGATAGTATAACGATATGTTATTCCATGGCCCAAGGCCATGCCCCTTGCGAGAGGGAGAGGAGTAGGCCTGTTGACTGACTGTTGTCTAGGCGCCAAGTGAGAGTGGCCCAGGGCGGGTCTGGTAGACGCGGGTACGCCTACCAGGCTTGCGCTCTGGCGGAATGCTATGGAAACTAGCATGGCACGAAATATGAACTCAGCTGGCAGACAGCATGGGCTGTCTATGCAGACAGTCAGGCTGTCTACATCGCTCGGTCACGCTACCCATGGTCGTCCCGACCATGAATGGCAGTAAAAAAAACTCGGGTCTCTCTCTCGCAAGAACAGGTCACAGAACACGTAAGAAAAATACATATATACATAAACATATGGACATTGAAAAAAAAACTTCCTCCAGAAAAGGAAGAAAAAAACGGTGTGCTTCGTGGACTAAGGCAGTGAGCGTCGATGCAGCACTGCACGCCTTCCTGCGTCTGGATACATACTGCAACACGGGAGACATGAGCTGTGACGTAACAGGGTACGGTCTCCTCTGGGAGGTGAAGCAGACATCGTAGTAGTCGCTGCAGGGTTCACTCAACCTGGGGCACAACTGCTGGTGCCCTCGAGTGAGGCGTCGTCAGTAGTCGCAACAGGACAGGACTGGCAAGCGACTCAGGAGTACATTCCTCGACTGGTACTGTCGCTGGAGCTGTCGCTGCTGGCGAGTGTGGAGTGAGTCGTGACAGGACGACTTGGTGAAACATCTGGAGGTCGTAACAGCATACACCATACTGCAGTGAGTGGGCTAGCAGTCAAAGTGACATCATCTTTGTGCAGGCTGCTCACTGAAGCTGTGACACGAGGCTGACAGTCGCCTGCCAACAGGCTTAACTGCGGCTTGGCGAGTGACATCTCTCGACAGTAGAAGTTACAGCAGAGGGCAGTGTAAGCGTCCCCAGACTGGTCATCTGCAATAACTGGACTGACGGTCTTGGAGGTGAAGTGGAACGGTCTCGATGGGAGAATCGTCGCTGGTACGATTCAGCAAAGGCATCTACGAGCGGCGAACAATAAGAGCTTTCTGTACAAGACGCTCGAACGCTCGTAACTGACGCCTGGACTGACAAATGTCAGCTGTCAAGCGCGCGGGGCGCGGGTCACACACAGGGTGACAAAGTAACACATAGGTGCTACATAGGACACACGAGAAAACTGCACACATACTACACATGTGGTACAACATAGCTTACAGACGCTTTTCTGTGTAAAAAATCGTCACTAAGCAATACTCGAACATGTGAGAACACTGACTGAGAGGAATAATTAATGAACACTCGACTTATATCTTCTCTCAAACTTCTCGACAAATAATGAAAATAAAATGATCACTGTGAAACTACAGCACTCGGGACATCATATGGGTGATGTCAGGCGTGACGACGCGAGTGACGTCAGCAGACGTCGCGAGGAACGTCAGGCAACATCGTGGGTGACGTCGCGAGGTGACGTTCTGGAGTGACATGATGATGGATGTCATGGGGTGACATCGCGAAGTGACATCAGTGGAGTGACGTCGTGGAGTCGGCAGCATCGTGACGTCAGCAGCATGGTGGTGACGTCATGGGTTGATGTAGGCGCAGATCCACACGTGGTCACACGTGGCTTCGAGTGGCCTCGACACTCGGATACACAGTTCTGGCAAGAATTCACAAGGAAATTCACAGAAAACAGCATAGAGGGAGTGGGCAGTGGTGAGTGGTGTATGGTGTGTGGCGGCGTACACTAGGGCGAGCGTGAGTGTCTGGGTGAGAGGCAAGGAGCCCGGCCGCTCCCACCTACCCACAAACTCGGAGAGGAACACTCACACTAGACGCTGAAATCACCACTAACTCACCTCTGAAGTGCTGAAATAGTTGTGCTGAGCTGAACAACAACAGCAGAACATGCTGGCAAGACTGAACACGTGACTGAGAAACAGCATGGGACGCTGTGGCGTGAAGTCAGTGACGCCATTTCTAGGAGAATTAGACAAATTTCGGCCTGAATCCTGCTTGTACCTGTGTCTGGACGCTGAGATTTGCAGACACGACATCAGGATAACTCGTTGAGAGACGGATGCTTCTTGTGTAGGCTGATGAATTGAAAGACAAACTTCAGTCCTCTTCCTCCCCTCAACACAACTGCTGCGAGGCACCGCTGGCACCATTTATAACGATATGTTATTTGGAGTGTTCTTGGAGGCGTGGTTGAAATGATAAGGCTTCGGAGGCTTCTTACTTTATTTGTAATAAGGGTGCGAGTAACAGGCTGCGTGTCTGTGGCCATGGCCCAGGGCCATGCCCCTTGCGAGAGGGAGAGGAATAGGCCTGTTGACTGACTGTTGTCTAGGCGCCAAGTGAGAGTGGCCCAGGGCGGGTCTGGTAGACATGGGTACGCCTACCAGGCTTGCCCTCTGGCGGAATGCTATAGAAACTAGCATGGCACGAAATATGAACTCAGCTGGCAGACAGCATGGGCTGTCTATGCAGACAGTCAGGCTGTCTACAATAGGTAGAGGGAGAGAGAGAGAGGTAGAGGGAGAGAGAGAGAGATGGAGGGAGAGAGAGAGATAGAGGGAGAGGGAGAGTGAGAGAGAGAGAGGTAGGGAGAGGGAGAGGGAGGGGAAGGGAGAGGGAGAGAAAGATGTAGGGAGAGGGAGAGAGAGAGAGGAAGGGTGTGTGTGTGAGGGAGAAAGGGAGGGAGAGAGTGAGGGGGAGATAGATTTTCAGAAAGTTTGGACTACTATCCTAATATTATGCTAGAATTTTGCTGGTACTAATTCTATAAAGGAATACTACTAAGCTAAGCTAAGACAAACCCAATTGCTGGTTTGAGAGAGGGAGAGGGAGAAAGAGAGAGAGAGGGGGAGAGAGAGATAGAGGGATAGAGAGAGAGAGAGAGATGGAGGAAGAGAGAGAGAGGGTATAGAGGGAGGGAGGTATAGAGGGAGAGAGGGTATAGAGGGAGAGAGGGTATAGAGGGAGGGAGAGAGAGAGAGAGGGGGAGAGAGAGAGAGAGATGGAGGAAGAGGGAGAGAGGTTATAGAAGGAGAGGGAGGGAGAGAGAGAGAGAGAGAGAGAGAGAGAGGAGGGAGGTGTGTGTGAGGGAGAAAGGGAGGGAGAGGGTCGAGTGTTAGTATGGGAGGGTCGGAGGGGGACTGTCGTATCAGGTTTCAGCTGTGTCCCATCTACTTTTTGTGAGAACTTCCAGCAAGTGTGGAATACTTCAGAAAGTTAGGAATACTATCCTAATATTGTGCTAGAATTTTGCTAGTACTAATTCTAAAAAGAAAACGAGTAACACTATTAAGCTAAGCTAACACAAACCCAATTGTTGGTTTGTGTGAGTGTGTGAGTGTTCGTGTGTTTGTTTACCACTGACTCACCGCGCCTGCGCGCTCTTGCCGCCACGTCTTTAAATTTGCTTCCTACCTTTCTTAGCTACAAATTCTAAAAAGAATACTACTACTTATATAACTGATAATAATATTATTGCTAATACAAGAACAACTGTATGGTCTACAACACCTACACCTCGACTACACCTACACCTCGACTACACCTACACCTCGACTACACCTACACCTCGACTACACCTACACCTCGACTACACCTACACCTCGACTACACCTACACCTCGACTACACCTACACCTCGACTACACCTACACCTCGACTACTTCAAGTGTGTGTGTGTGCGTCTTGCCACCTCGTCCACCGTTTCTACCTATTCTAATTCTAATTCTAATTCTAGAATACTACTAAACACTGCTACTAAAAGTTACTACTTATATACTGATAATAATATTATTGCTAATACACCAACAACTGTATGGTATACTACATCTATATCCCGACTAATTCAAGTGTATGTGTGTGTGTGCGTGTGTACACATGTGTACATTTGGTTGGTAGCCCTGCGCCCACTACCCTAACTTGTCTTCCTACCTATGAAATACGTATGAAATCAGCTCCCCCGAGCAGGGATTTTTCCCACAGCGTCGGCAAATCCGGCCAGAAACGTGCAAACCACAACTAGAATTTGTACATTACATCCGATGTCTGCTGGACCTGGTCGCTGTTTATCTGGATTCTCGTGTCGGTGGCACCCTTCTGGGTACTTTACCTCTTCGTTTCTTTTCTGTTGGGCTCACTGTATGCAATCAATGTATTCCTCACTGCTTGCCTTGCACTTGTCTCCCTTACTTGGGTACCTCCAGTAAATATGTTCCCCACTGTGTTATAGTTCACTACGATATATTCTCCACTTCCTGCTGTGTGGCAACCGCTGTTAGGCCTATCTCCGTCTCCCCTCACCGGCACTTTCACTATTTACTGAGTTTTTTCCCTCTGTGATCACTCGTATTTCCCTGCTTTTTGGTTTTAAATAAATATGACACTTTGACCTATGCCCACGCCTATTTGTTGCACTCAGATTTTCTCTAGGACTACTCTATAAGACCCAATTTAGCGGAGCTCAAAACGCACGTGACTTCACACTCCACTGCTGTGTGTGTATGTGTGTGACCCAACAATTAAAATTTGCACCAATAACTCATTACAGTTGTGACCGGGTGTAGACTAGTGAATTGCTCATTACTATAATTTGTTCATGATTGTAACCATGTATAAACGTAAGAAAGTAAATTTACTTACATGATTCATTACCTTTGTAACTTGTGAGTTCATTACATTTGTAACTTGTGAGTTCATTACCTTTGTAACTTGCTCAGCTATGAAAACTTTGGGGTCCAGTCCCTGGACCCATTATGTACCTCTGTAATCTTTTGACTACCGCCCACAGGATGGGTATGGGGTGCATAATAAAGATATCAAACAACTATAGACATTTTCCTTAATCCATCTATGATATTTTCTTCAAAATTATATAAGAAACACGTTACAAAGCATATAAACATGGTGTTTATATGCTATGGAGGTGTTGCCTGGTGGAGGGAAAACATTACGTCACTCCCCTTTAATACATAACGCTTTTGTGTACAATTCTCGGCATGAATTATTCATTACTTCTCCCTTTATGATGGCATCTAAAGGTAGTTGATAGAAACGATCAAACTCAGTGAACGTGTAGGACTTGTGGTAGCCAGGCTAATTGTAGGATTTGTGGTAGCCAGGCTACTTGTAGGACTTGTGGTAGCCAGGCTACTTGTAGGACTTGTGATAGCCAGGCTACTTGTAGGACTTGTGGTAGCCAGACTACTTGTAGGACTTGTGGTAGCCAGGCTACTTGTAGGACTTGTGGTAGCCAGGCTACTTGTAGGACTTGTGGTAGCCAGGGTACTTGTAGGACTTGTGGTAGCCAGACTACTTGTAGGACTTGTGGTAGCCAGGCTACTTGTAGGACTTGTGGTAGCCAGGCTACTTGTAGGACTTGTGGTAGCCAGCTACTTATAGGACTTGTGGTAGCCAGGCTACTTGTAGGACTTGTGGTAGCCAGGCTAATTGTAGAACTTGTGGTAGCCAGGCTACTTGTAGGACTTGTGGTAGCCAGGCTAATTGTAGGACTTGTGGTAGCCAGGCTACTTGTAGGACTTGTGGTAGCCAGGCTACTTGTTGGACTTGTGGTAGCCAGGCTACTTGTAGGACTTGTGGTAGCCAGGCTACTTGTAGGACTTGTGGTAGCAAGGCTAATTGTAGGACTTGTGTTAGCCAGGCTACTTGTAGGACTTGTGGTAGCCAGGCTACTTGTAGAACTTGTGGTAGCCACGCTACTTGTAGGACTTGTGGTAGCCAGGCTACTTGTTGGACTTGTGGTAGCCAGGCTACTTGTAGGACTTGTGGTAGCTAGGCTACTTGTAGGACTTGTGGTAGCCAGGCTACTTGTAGGACTTGTGGTAGCCAGGCTACTTGTGGGGACTTGTGGTAGCCAGACTACTTGTAGGACTTGTGGTAGCCAGGCTACTTGTAGGACTTGTGGTAGCCAGGCTACTTGTAGGACTTGTGGTAGCCAGCTACTTATAGGACTTGTGGTAGCCAGGCTACTTGTAGGACTTGTGGTAGCCAGGCTAATTGTAGGACTTGGAGCCAGGCTACTTGTAGGACTTGTGGTAGCCAGGCTAATTGTAGGACTTGTGGTAGCCAGGCTACTTGTAGGGACTTGTGGTAGCCAGGCTACTTGTTGGACTTGTGGTAGCCAGGCTACTTGTAGGACTTGTGGTAGCCAGGCTACTTGTAGGACTTGTGGTAGCAAGGCTAATTGTAGGACTTGTGTTAGCCAGGCTACTTTAGGACTTGTGGTAGCCAGGCTACTTGTAGAACTTGGGTAGCCACGCTACTTTAGGACTTGTGGTAGCCAGGCTACTTGTTGGACTTGTGGTAGCCAGGCTACTTGTAGGACTTGTGGTAGCTAGGCTACTTGTAAGACTTGTGGTAGCCAGGCTACTTGTAGGACTTCTGGTAGCCAGGCTACTTTGGGACTTCTGGTAGCCAGGCTACTTGTAGGACTTGTGGTAGCCAGGCTACTTGTAGGATTTGTGGTAGCCAGGCTACTTGTAGGACTTTTGTAGCCAGGCTATTTGTAGGACTTGTGGTAGCCAGGCTACTTGTAGGACTTGTGGTAGCCAGGCTACTTGTAGGACTTGTGGTAGCCAGGCTACTTGTAGAACTTGTGGTAGCCAGGCTACTTTTAGGACTTGTGGTAGCCAGGCTACTTGTAGGACTTGTGGTAGCCAGGCTACTTGTAGGACTTGTGGTAGCCAGGCTACTTGTAGGACTTGTGGTAGCCAGGCTACTTGTAGGACTTGTGGTAGCCAGGCTACTTGTAGGACTTGTGGTAGACAGGCTACTTGTTGGACTTGTGGTAGCCAGGCTACTTGTAGGACTTGTGGTAGCCAGGCTACTTGTAGGGACTTGTGGTAGCCAGGCTACTTGTAGGGACTTGTGGTAGCCAGGCTACTTGTAGGACTTGTGGTAGACAGGCTACTTGTTGGACTTGTGGTAGCCAGGCTACTTGTAGGACTTGTGGTAGCCAGGCTACTTGTAGGACTTGTTTTAGCCAGGCTACTTGTAGGACTTGTGGTAGCCAGGCTACTTGTAGGACTTGTGGTACCCAGGCTACTTGTAGACTTGTGGTAGCCAGGCTACTTGTAGGACTTGTGGTAGCCAGGCTACTTGTAGGACTTGTGGTAGCCAGGCTACTTGTAGGACTTGTGGTAGCCAGGCTTAATGTCCCACTAGTTTGTACACATTCAACATCTCGATATTTATATTTCGAGTCGATGAGTTAAGATAACTTAGTTCATCTTCTCCATATCAAATATGGCGGTCGGGGTATCATCATCATTTTGACCAGAGCTTTGGTAAGAAGGGGAAGGAAGAAGGATAGGTAAGGATGGAAATTTGGAAAAATAGGGGGTGTGTGTGGAGGAAGGATAAAAAAAGGTAAGTGGCCCAACCACTTTGGTGCATAATATATGTGTTTAGTGGTATATCAAGGTAATATATCAAAGTGGGCATAACATTTGCCCAACAGTGTCACACAGGTATAACAAAGTTATAGTTGCATGACTCTGTATCGGCAGAGTGTATAATAAGTGCATTTTTTTTTTTTTTTTTTAATTGCTGGACGTAAATTAAAGGACGATAGCAAGGCGAATGATGGTTATAAAGACTGCTATCTAGAGATGCTGGCCGGCGTGCTTTACAAAGGTGGTGTCCAACATTTGTATTATTGGCACTGTTACGTAAATGGATGTAATAGCTGTGAAGTAAAAACAGGAATCACCAAAACTTGGGTTAGAAGTGATATCAATAGACATAGAAAGGTTCTGGAGTTACCCAATCATCTGGATCCTCTGGAAGGTCACTCAAGATCTTGGGTCGCTGAAAATCATCCTTATGTATATATCTTCTCACTCGCTGATGGAGGGTCATTCTTTGAGTTCTATGAGGAGCTGCATTAATAACGTAATCTGTGGTATTGACAAAAAAGGTAGGATGTTCTCTGTCTGGGAGATACAAATCCTGCATGGAATACAATTGCCTTTTCTTCAACTGATCAAGCCGAACATTCATTGCAACAATGTCTTGTTGAACGTGTAGATCAGCCATTCGAATTCTATCTCTTCTCCTTGTGCCTGTAATAAAACGGAGTGCTTTGTTCTGAACTCGTTGTAGTTGAAGCATGTTTGTTTTTGTTGTTAATGACAAAGGCACACATGGATATTCAAGTGGTCTTATCATCATCTTATACAGGTGTTTTTTTACGTGAGATGGAGCTGATTGAAATCTGAATAGAGTGGCAAGTCGAGCTTTAGCTAAATTTATCTTTTGGTGACATGGAAGACGAATGAAGTATCCTGTCTATCTCATAACTTATCTTATTAGGATTATGAATGGCTATCGTATATCTCTGATGGAGATACCCTTTAACTTCAATGGTGGAGGAAAAAAAGCCAATTGTACTGATAAGAACTTTGTCTGGGTTAGTAGTAATCGCCATTTCCTCTCCCAGTTCGCTGTTCTACGTAATTCTGTGTTAATTTTTCTATGACCCTCTCATATTTATATTTACCTGTAACAGGAGGGACGAAACACAGAATTACATCATCAGCAAATTGGGTAATAATTGTATCATTATACTCCGGTTGAGGTAGATCATTGACATAAATATTGAATAATATTGGGCTAAGACACGAGCCCTGAGGTACACCAGCTGTCGGTATAAACGGTTTAGCTGTCTTACCACTAAAGAAAGGGAAAAATTTTCTTTTTGAGAGGAAGTTGTATATAAAGCGAAGGAAGGTCCAGTTGTGTTCAGAAGGTCAATCAGTTTGAAAATGAGGCCATCATGCCATAAGCTGTCAAAGGCTTTATGAACTCTCTGGTGGGGGCAAGATTCCCCCGTTTCCGCAAGCTGGCAACAGCATCAAATGATTTTATGGCATGTTGGGTCCTTTTGAGTAAAAACCAAACTGTTTCTCAGTAAAAAGGTGATTGTATTGGCGCCCCCACTAGCCGGCCCCGGTCATTCATTCCAATTTTTACAAATCTGCTTCACTATATTCATCTTTTCCACAATATTCTTGAGCATATTTCTCTTTCTAATACGAGAACCAAGGGAACCGGGTTTACGACTATACCCGTCGTATGGTCGCTTCATTTACAAATTACCTACCCGGCGCCCTCGATGACCACATTCCTATATTTCGCTAATTATTACCCTATTACTGGGCCTCCTGAACCGATTGCCCCTTTATAAAGTCGCAAGTTGATATCCCTATTATAAGTAATAATTTAAATCCGGTCCCGGCTAATAGCCCCCTCCCTCAGCCATCACCTGATACTGGGGAGTAGGCCGGTTTTCGTTGACTGATCCCCTTTTGCCTTTGCCCAGTTTAATCGCGCCTGGGCCCCTATACAATTTCTGTATTCATAAATAAACGTTCTCCAGCGCCCTTAAAAATATCTATTCATATTGGAAATTTATCAATTCAACTTTCGGAAAATACCAATATTTTCCCACTGCAGCCCGGGGAATTCGTTTTTAGACATTGCGTCATTTTGCAACAGGACTTCCGCCCCCCTGGACTAAAATGTCTTCCCAGTAGGCCCAAACACACTTCGGTCTCTGGAATCCCGGTCAGTGTCGTCTTCAACATCACTGTGTCCTTTCCTTTGGTTTTTTGTTCACAGTTGATGAACTCCCCTTTTAAATTTTAAGGTTAACATTAATGGTACGTAAACCCCTTGGCCCGACACAACACTTTACATTCCTGACAACACCCCCAGCGTCTGGGCAATGTTACTACTTTTCCCGAGAAAATTCTTGGTTGTTCGTATCAATTAACACAATGTCACCTGGTTGAATATTTTGTCGATTTCCCCTTCTGACGCAACATAAAAAAGTTCACAGGGAAGAAGGACCTTTGCGCCACAAAAAGACCCTGAAAATTTTTAACATCTTAAATTTATACTTAACACTGTCACAAATTTTAATACTCTCAACTTCCGGGATTATCTCTATAAATAGGTGCAGCTTCGTTTCCCCCACATATCAAGTGAGAAGGGCAATACTTCGCGTCGGGGGCATCAATTTGTACGAGGGGGACGTTATTTATCCGATTCTCTGCCTCCACTAATACTGCCCGGGAAATTTCCCCAAGTTAATTTGTTTTCGGTGTATACTTTTCGAACACCTCTTC